>CM029373.1:8734510-8879920 GCA_017165825.1 Hepsetus odoe | reverse complement strand
AGCTCTAAGCGCTGGAATCGCTTTTTCAGCGCGTTCTGGCTCGTTTTTGCACGTTTAACATGAAAGTGAGAGAATGTTTATGAACAAGCTAATTTGTTGTTAATAATGATGAAAACAATGTAAAAATACAAATGCACACTCAGTTCAACGAGGCAAAACACTGGGAAGGCCAGAAATTGAAAACAACTAACAAAATCTCAAACTCGCTTTCTGGCTCGTTTTGGTATGTTTACATTAAAGTGAGAGAATGTTTATAAACAAGCTTAATATTTATAAACAACGTTTATTTGTTGTTAATAATGATGAAAACAAACTAAAAATACAACTGCAGCCTCAGTTGAACGGGGCAAAACATTGGGAAGGCCAGAAATTGAAAACAACTAACAAACTCTTATAACTCGCTTTAGAAGCGCCAGAGCGAGCTCTAAGCGCTGGAATCGCGTTTTCAGCGCCTTCTGGCTCGTTTGGGCATGTTTACATTAAAGTGAGAGAATGTTTATAAACAAGCTTATTTGTTGTTAATAATGATGAAAACAAACTAAAAATACAAATGCACACTCAGTTTAACGGGGCAAAACATTGGGAAGGCCAGAAATTGAAAGCAGCTAACAAGCTCTTATAAGTCGCTTTAGAAGCGTCAGAGCGAGCTCTAAGCGCTGGAATCGGATTTTCAGCGCCTTCTGGCTCGTTTTGGCATGTTTACATTAAAGAGAGAGAATGTTTATGAACAAGCTCATTTGTTGTTAATAATGATGAAAACAAAGTAAAAATACAAATGCACACTCAGTTTAACGGAGCAAAACATTGGGAAGGCCAGAAATTGAAAACAACTAACAAACTTTTATAATTCGCTTTAGAAGCGTCAGAGCGAGCTCTAAGCGCTGGAATCGCTTTTTCAGCGCCTTCCGGCTCGTTTTGGCACGTTTACATTAAAGAGAGAATGTCTAAAAACAAGCTTATTTGTTGTTAATAATGATGAAAACAAAGTAAAAATACAAATGCACACTCAGTTCAACGGGGCAAAACATTGCGAAGGCCAGACATAGAAAACAACTAACAAACTCTTATAACTCGCTTTAGAAGCGTCAGAGCGAGCTCTAAGCGCTGGAAAAGCGTTAATGCGGCCTATTGGCTCCATGCAGAAACTTTTCTTCATGGAGGTGGACTGTTGAAGTACAAGCTTTATTTCTTTTTAGTCCTGATAAACACATACTCAAAATGTAATTGTAGACTCAGTTTAACAGGTCATGATGGCGGGAGCGCCAGAAAGTGAAAACTCCTATAACTTCGCTTGACAGCCTCTGTGCGAGCTCAAAGCGTGGGATAGGCTTTATTGCGGTATATTGTCTCCAAGAAGCAAGTTCACCTCATGGAGAGAGAATGTTGAAACACAAGAGTTATTTCTTGTTAATAATGATGAAAATTTACTAAAAATGCATTTGCAGACTCAGTTTAACAGGTCATCAAGTCGGGAGCGCCAGACAGTGAAAACAATTGGAAAACTCCTATAACTTGGTTTAAAAGCCTCTGTGCGAACTCTAAGCGCTGGAAACGCTTTTTTTTTGCAGCAGATCGCCTTAAAGCAGCAAGTTCACTTAATGGAGGTAGACTGTTGAAGTACAAGCTTTATTTCTTTTTAGTACTGATGAACACATACTCAAAATGTAATTGCAGACTCAGTTTAACAATTGAAACAATTGAACAATTGAACAATTAACAATTGAGGTCGGGAGCGCCAGAAAGTGAAAACAATTTGACAACTCCTATAACTTCGCTTGACAGCCTCTTTGAGCTCTAAGCGCCGGATAGGCTTTATTGCGGCATATTGCCTCCAAGGAGCAAGTTTACTTCAGCAAGTTTTACTTCCTCATTCGCAGCACTAACTTTGTTAAACAATCAAAACAAACAAACACATCAACCTTTTATTTTCAAAATGCAATTGAAATTATTTAAATTAAGTTATTACTGTTTTACACACACACATTAGAATATACATATATTAACATATACAAACTAATACATGAAGACTTTATGCTGAAAATTTTTTTTAATGATACGATTCAGAAAAATAAGACTCTTTAGTTTGAGAAGCTGTGACTATGAAAATTATTATTAAAAAGAACTTGACGTTGTGTTTATTCAAACAAAAAGACTTACTAAAGTGTTAAATACAGTATTAAAATTCAGACTTATATTAAATACATTGTTACCATGACTTATCATTTTAATTCATTCTGTGACCAAGCTCATAACTCAATTTGCTCCTGTCAAGTTAAATTTCCCCAATAAAATGAATTTAAATGCTATTAATTTGTTCCAGCCTCCCAAAACCACACCAATTTTGTTGTGTTTTTAAATTAGAAAAATGTACTTTATAAATAACAAATAATGAAAAATAATAATACATAAAAGAGAATGCAAAGAAATAAACTGGTTTTATTAAGTGTATTTATGTTGAAGATCAGACGAAGATACTGGCCGAAAACATAGCAACAGTGATATGCAACAGTGATAATGACACCAGTCCCAATAGTCCAATAGGTCCCACCTTTCTTGGTGGGTACTAAATCCACAGTTGCCAAAGCCACAGTCCGAAGAACCCCTCCTTCTGAGGAAGGCACATAATCCAAAACTCATTCCCCGCCCTCAGAGGCAGGCGCATAATCAAAAACAGAAGTCTCGCTTTCGACTTCACTGAGAGTAGTTTTGCATTGATCCCACTGGGCCTGCAGTGCAAATTCCTTCAACCAGTTACTCGGTTCTGTGTCCACTGAAATGTGAGAAAAACAGTATTTAGGGTGCTTATGATCTCCGTGTGGAAAGAGTGTGGCTTGTGTTCTGTCGCACTCTGAGCATTTCTGGTCTGATCAAGCCTCTCTTCACTCAGTCTCAGCAGCTGCCAGTACTTCCAAGACAGTGTAGTTCTTTTCTTGCAACTCATCGCTCTTGGTCTTTGGCTGCTCTACATCCTGTTAACTGTTCGAGCTCCACCTCTAAAGAAATCAGATGAGCATCTTTCTCAGAGTTCTCAGATGGTTGCTCTGCCTCTGCGCTCTCTGCAAGTTCCTGCTGCTTTCTTTCTTCCTGTAGTTGCTTCAGCTCTTCCCGCAATGTTGTCACTTGGCTCTCCTTTTCTGCACGACTGCCCTGCAGCTGCAGCACTGAACTGTGTGCCTCATTCACATTGGCTTTTGTGCTTTCTAGTCGTTCTCTCTGTGAGACTGTTCTTGAGTAGCTGAACCTCTGTAGTGAGTGTATTTTCCTCTTCCTTTTACTACGGCTTGGTTTCATTGTTGGGAGTGGATTCAAGATGCACACTCTTTTCAGCTTCCTTCAATTGCTAAAGCACTGCCTCTAAAGACTACCTGCTTTTCCTTCTCTGTCAGACTGTTCCTCAGCTGCTCCACTTCCGAGTTATCCACCATGGTTCCAGCTTGCACTGGGGTCGAGCGAGCGAGTTGAGAATTCAAGATCTTCACTTATGAGCACCAGTCCTTCAGTTCAGTGACATGCTCCTGCAGCTCTGTGAGCTTACTGGCCTCTCTCCGGGCTTTTTCCAGTTCAGCCCGCTGCCCGTTGTCGCTGTTGTCCCGCACCTGTATCAGATCTGCCTTTAGCCGTTCTTCCACAGTGACCACTTTAGTTTCTTGCTTCTCCTGCATGGCTGAAATCTCTACTCCATTTTTTGCATTCCATGCATCTTGGTTCTCTGCCTGTTTTTTTTAACCATTCAATTCGACCAACAATTGCAGCTTGCAGTTTCTTCTTCAGGAACTTTTTCTCTTTCAATAATTTGCAAGTTTTTCTTTTTGAAGCTCACCATTGTCTTCAGCCAGAGCCTTCTTTTCCACTTCCATGTTTTCAATTTCACTCGGACAATGAGACAAGAGTCCTTTGGTCTCCTCTAGTTGAGAAAGCAGATTGTTGATCTTTTTCTCGTGTTTCTCCTTTCGTTTGAGGCCGATGTGACCACCTGTGACACTGAGGCTTCTCTCTCTTTCAGCTGCTGGTTGAGCCTAGTCAGTAAATCTTTCTACTGAATGATCTGAGTTCTAGTTTTTCTTGGGTACAGTTAATGCTTTCAGTTAACAAAATAATCTGTTCACCCCTGTCTTTACTCTCCTTTTCAAGCTCTAGGCACCCAGCTTTTCCTCTAGTTCCCTACTAAGTTTAGCTAAATACTTTTGAAGGGAATGCACCTCAGACTGGCTGCCTTCCTGGAACTTGTTGATTGTGGCTTTGTTGTGTGCACCTGTACTGGGGAAAGAGGAAGACACCTGAGCAGGATCGCAGGACTGTTTAGTCTGCCTCCAGCTGAGAGAAAACACAGCTCAGACAGACCAGGTATATGAACAAAAATATAATACTTTGTTTGTGAGACGCCCAAACAGTACAGCCTTAAAGGTTCCTACACTAGCTCACACATTAGGGAAAAGGGAAACAAACACAGAGACACCCAAACACCACAGCTTTGCATGTTACCACACTAACTCACACATAGGGAAAAGGGAAACAAACACAGCACATCCAGACTAACAGGTGACGTAGAAACACATACTAAACCTGAACGAGAACACTGGGGATCTACCTGAATACACCAGAACCTGAAATTTAACAAAGGAGATTACCACGGAGGCTAATGCTAACCGAGAACAGCTACTACCTGGCAGGGTTGAACATACACATAAATATCATAACGGTGATTCACATGAAAGCAGACAAATAGTAGACTCATATGAGTTCGAACTCCAGGATGCACCACATGGGGAACTGAAACGCCAACGCACCCACTACACATTGTAACGTTCTATATATTCCCTTTTGCTGCTGAGGTTCCACAAATGGTTTGGTGATAATTCACTTCAGGTGCGTTGGCTCACAACAGGCGTGGAGGGAGACCATCTCATTTTCCAAAGTCACTACTTTATTTGACAGAACACACATATCTTATATCCTGACACTGACCTATAGCCAGTGTAGCATCCATTAATTTTTAATTCAAGTCATCTAGATCCTGTGTCAGTGCATGCACTTTACGGTCTTTGGTAGCAAGTTTGATCTCCATTCCTTGGAGCTTCTCAGCAAGAAATTTTTTTTGCATGTATTTCCTTATCCAGAACCAACAGCCACTCTTTTTCAGAATCCTGTAGAGTTTGTTCGATTCTCTGAACTTAGGATCACAGTCCACTGATTATTTAATCTTTGACACTAACCTGGATCTGCCCTGTCTCTGCCTTCTTCCTGGACTTTTAACTCGAAAGAGTCTCAGTTTTAGCTTCTTTACTTTTTGGAAGTACTGCTGTCCTTGATGCAGCCTCAGTGACCTTTGCAGAGTGGTTAGTTGTAGTTGTGCTTGGCTTTCATGGTGACGTGTGAACGTCAGCCCTGCCTCTTAAAAGCACCCACATGTGAGGTAAACTCAATTTCAAGGAAGATATTTCACTCAGTTTGAGTTTTTACAATTTGTTACATTTACTTTTTATTTTGTGTTCCTCCCTGATAAAAGTGTTTGCATATGTAGTTGAGATGTTTATTTTCTGAATATTAAGATCAGTTAAGCTTTGTTGAAAAGTTTAGTAGATATTATTGTCTGCTGGCTGAACTGGGGTGAGTCTGAGGTAAAAATGATCTGATGATCTTTTTGTACATCAATGGTTAAAATCCTGTGTTTGACTGTTTATTATTCACCATTGTATATGATTGATGTGAAGGTTGATGTGATGGAGAGCTGGGAGAGTCTGGCATGGGGACTGGTGTGCAATAGGCCCCAGCATGTCCATTGCTGAGATAAAGAAACACTTGTTCTCATATTAGTCCAACATAGGTTTTTTTTAAGGTTTCTTGAGCTGTATGAAACATTTGATGCATCTTCATTTTATTTGGTTAAAAGTGGATATAAAGTGGAATTAAAAAAGTTTTGAAAACTTTTCAGATTTTACTTCAGGATGGTACATGTAAAGTCTACCTTTGTCTTTCTTTGTTATATTATGTTTTCTAATTCTTCTCTCTCTTTCTTCACTGTATTCACCCAGAGGTTGTCCAGAGCTGAGGAATGAGGTAAAATAAATGACTGGATTTAGATTTCTATGGAATTTGTCTTTAAAACAAGTGAATATGGATATATTTACAAGCTCACTCAACAGATGTGTATCAGAACAGTTGAGATGGTGTTATTGTGAGTATTACATCTGTTAAAAAAAAATCTGTGTTGCTGAAGAGTTTTGTTCCACGACTGTTCCACTAGGTTAGGGCGTTAGCCGCATGATCGGAGGATTGGGGGTTCGAACCCCTTCCCAATAGGTTGCCCTGAGGTACCCTCGAGCAAGGTACTGTCCCCGTCACTGCTCCCCGGGTGCCCACTGCTGCATGGGTTAAATGCATGTTTGCTGATCACATCATGCTGGACTCCACGTATATGTCTGAAGAGGTTTCTGCTGGGATTTGCCAGTAAGATGGTAAACCTTTATTTTCAAAAGAAATTTTCTTCTGTGCATTGCAGTTGTTGTAACCATAGTTATTACTTCTATTCATTTGACAGAATGAGGAGACTTTCTATCAGGCCTATGACACTCTTGTTTCCCACCTGAAGAGTGAAACAAACTGTAGAGCCGTTGCTCAAGAGCTGTTGCAGGTTGGGGTTGGTGTCATGATGCAAAATTGTTTGCACCTTTTGAATATAAAATATGTAGTAAAGTCAATGATGTTGCTATACAGTGTATTCTTTATGATTACTCTTCATACTTAGGTTAACACTTTTACTCTTTACACTTAAACAATGTATTGATTTAGAATCATACACAAAAACCTATCAGACTAAATAAGATAGAAGTAGGAATAATTAAGTGTATAATTGTACAAAGCGTTTGTTATTGCTGGCAGTCTCTGAATAATACTAATGACATGTTGTTACTGCTGCACATTTAAACCCAAAACATGTCTTTTTTAGAGGACAATGTGTTAGTATAGAGATTGTATGTTTTTTAAGTAGATGTGCACATCTGAATATTGTTCTGAATGTTGTTTCATGATCATATGCAGTACAAGCTGACAAAGTTCTTGGACAACCTGTTCAGTGAACCTCTGGAGGCCTACAGCAGCCCAGACACTCTGGGGTTCATGGTGTCACATCTCCTTGTACAACCTGTTTAGCAGATCATGGACATCCTTGATTATATACATAATTACCCCCATCCCCGTCCACCTCCAAATTTTGTTTTTCTTTGCTTTTTGTAATATAACTAATAATAATAATAAAAATGCATTTTACTTGCTCCACTACATGCTGTTTAGACTCTTCTGTTATAATTATTATTATATGTCATGAAAAAAAAAAATGTGAGAATCTCTTTCTCTTTCTCTTTTTTTATTGTACTATTTAAATTAGCAGCTTTGTTTAAATTTTGTTTCATGGGATTAAATTATAAAATGTTTAAATGGGTGTCTTGTCTCACTACTGGGGTGTAATGGTGGCGGGGTGCATGTAGGACATCAACGTAGAGCCAGTGGTCAGGAACGTTACTTTATTAAACAGGGTAGCAAAACAAGACACAAGGAACTAAAATACCACCATTAACTGTAAGGCTTCGCCTTGTGAATGAGCCACGCTCATCTGGGCGTACCTTCATGAGCTCAGGTGTGATCAGTCAGAACAGAGAGCCCTCTACCATACCAAACATGAAACCCAGCCGTGACAGGAGCCCCCCTCAAAAGGCGCATACTCCCGGGGCGCTAAAACACAGCCTCGCTGAGCTTCTGGGGTTAGGCCAAAAAAAACCCAAAACTTAAACAGTCTCCGTTATGGGGCACATGGCCAGGTCCACAAAAAACAAACTTAAACCCAAAGTGAAGGTGACTATTCTTGTCATTGCGAGGTCACAGCACAGCACACAGTGAACCACAACGAAATTGTACCTGTGCATTTAATCCATGCAAACACCGTGCAGCAGAGGGCAGCTATGAAAGCGCCAGGAGAGCAGTGACAGGGACGGTACCTTGCTCAAGGGTACCTCAGGGCAACCTACTGATAAGGGGTTTGAACCCAATCTTCCAATCCTGTGGCCAACTCCTTAACCACTAGGCCACCGCATGTTGTTTTTTTTTTTTTAAACCTCTGCGTTTCACCCATACACACACGTACAGTTTTTCCAAAAATCCGGATCTGTGAAGGCACCATACCAAAACCTTAAATGAATCCTGTCCATGCTCCACTGTTTTGGGTGCTTTTGGTGGAGGTGTTGGACTTGGAGGCTGTAGTGATGCCTATAGTAAAAATCCTTTTATTTTTGTCCCTGTCCTATAGTGTACTGAGTTCCCATGGGAAAGCAAGCAGTTGCACCTGCAAACGGTTGCATTTTGTTCAGTGTCTTACACTGTCTCACGAGTTCCCAGAAAACATCCAGCAGTAAAGAGTTACATTTTTAATTGAACAATAGTTCCCACAGACAGCCAGTAACAAACGGTTACATTTTTAATCAAGCAGCTCAAGTCAAGTCCAGTAGGATTTTATTATCATTTCAGCCATATACACAGTACACAGTGAAACGAAATAACGTTCCTCCAGGACCCTGATGACACAAGACACAAGACAACAGAAGACACAACATAATACACAAAACAACAAGTTTTATACACAAGCAACAAGTGCAGACAAGACAGACAACAACAGACAGCACAGCAGACAGTAGATTCATCCGTAAGAGGGCCGCAGTGTTCTAGAACAAAGCAGCCCAGGTTGATTAGAGTGTAACAGTGTGGCAGAGCAGCATTATTGTTAAAGTGCAGAGTGCAATTTTTTTTTTTTTTAACAAGAGATAAATAAATAGATGATGGTAATGATAATGATGGAATGAGTAGACATTAGCGGTTTAGGAGTTTAAGAGTCTGATGGCCAGGTGGAAGAAACTATTTCCCATCCTGGAAGTAGAGGCCCGTATGCTGCGGAACCTTTTCCCGGATGGCAGGAGGGAGAAGCGTGTGTGGGATGGGTGGGAGGTGGGTGGTGAAAATGTCCTGTACAGAGGGCAGAGAGACCCTGATGATCTTCTCAGCTGTTCTCACTACCCGTTGTAGGGACTTGCGGTCTAAGACGTTGCAGTTCCCGTACCAGGCAGTAATGCAGCCGCTCAGGATGCTCTCGATGGTTCCTCTGTAAAAGATGGTGAGGATGGAAGGTGGGAGATGGACTTTCCTCAGTCTGCGCAGGAAGTAGAGACGCTGCTGGGCTTTCTTAGCGATGGAATTGGTGTTGAGGGTCCATGTGAGGTTGTCAGTGATATGAACACCAAGAAACTTGGTGCTCTGGACCATCTCCACAGGTGAGGTGTTGATAATAAGTGGAGCGTGGTCCCGACGTGGTCTCCTGAAGTCAACAACCATCTCTTTAGTCTTGTCGACGTTCAGAGACAGGTTGCTGTTTCTGCACCAGTCCGTCAGCTCTTGTATCTCCTCTCTGTCAGCTGCCTCGTCTCCACCGCTGATCAGACCCACCACGGTTGTATCATCAGCGAATTTGATGATGTGGTTCAAGCTGTGCCTGGCTGCAACAGTCGTGGGTCATCAATGTGAACAGCAGTGGGCTGAGCACACAGCCCTGGGGAGCTCCTGTGCTCAGCGTGATGGTGTTGGAGGTGCTGCTACTGATCCTGACGGACTGGGGTCTCCCAGTCAGGAAGTCCAGGATCCAGTTACAGAGGGAGGTGTTCAGGCCCAGCAGCCTCAGCTTCTCACTCAGATGCTGAGGGATGATAGTGTTGAATGCTGAACTGTAGTCGATGAACAGCATTCTGACATAACTGTCCTTTCTGTCCAGATGAGAAAGGGCCAGGTGGAGGGTGGTGAAGATTGCATTGTCCGTTGAGCGGTTGGGAAAATACGCAAACGGCAGGGGATCCAGTGAGGAGGGGATCTGAGACTTGATGTGCCTCATGACCAGCCTCTCGAAGCACTTCATGATGATGGGTGTGAGTGTGACGGGACGATAGTCATTGAGATGGTTTCTTTGGCACTGGAATGATGCTTGTGGTCTTGAAGCACCTTGGAACAACAATGGTACTCATTGAGATGTTGAAGATGTCAGTAAGAACATCTCCCAGCTGTTCTGCACATCCTCTGAGCACGCGACCTTGAATATTGTCTGGACCGGCAGCTTTCTGTGGGTTGACTCTTTAGTGAAAATCCCTTTACTTTTGTCCCTGTCTCACAGTGCCTCACATTCCTGAGGTCACAGAGTTTGTTAGCCTAAATCTGACCCCAGGAGATAGTATGTGGCTGAACCTGCACTTAGTTACATTCTTACTTACTTGCATCATCTCATGAGCCCCCAGAAAACATCCAGCAGGAAAGAGTTACAGCTTTGCTTAGGCAGCTGCACTCATAAAATAGGGGACACATCTGTGAAAAAACACTTTTAAGTGGGGGCCTGGATGGGAGGATGCCTTGAAATATAGGTGGTAGACAAGGCAGGAAGGTGGACCATGAGAAGGCCTAAGTCTAATGGTGGGAAAGGGGCAAAGGTGGGGAACTGAGGTTTCAATCATGACAGCATTGAATATTATTGGTGGAAAACTAATAATGGGATGGATTTATGCAAATGTTAAAGGGGTTTGAAATGTATTTAAAGTCCAACGTTGGGATGGGCATTTGGAGCTGCTCCCATGGGACCACGCCGCTGAAACTCTTCAGTAAATTGGTTGTGCTGCATCTCTCTGACTTCGCTTGATTTTTGACTTTGTTTGGTTTCTGACTTAGAAAAAGTTTCAGACTTAGGCTCACACCTCAATTTTCCACGACATAATTTGGCGTTGTCGGCAGGATTGAAAAGAGGCCACACGGGCTCCTGGTTCGGCACTGCTCCTCGGGCCCACTGCTGATCTGGCACAGAACATTAAAGGTAAGCATTATTTCAGATTTTGCTGCCTTTTGGTTTAGGTTCTGTGTTACGGACCAGCAGAGGGGGGCTTGGGCCACTAGGAGACCTGTGCACCTCTTCAATAAAGAATTGTACTTAATGTTTGTGTTTATTACAAAAGTATGATAAATGAGTATTCATAGAAATTGGAACTGTGGAGTGAGAGGGTGAAATCCACTCTAAAAATTTACTTTTTGCTGAAGTCAAAGAGGTGGAGCTGTGGCCCAACTGTAAAATAGGTGAATCTGAGTGTGCACACCAGTGTTGGCTTGACCCTGTTAGGGCAGTCAGCTCTTAAAGCCTGTAATATATTACGGGTCACGTGAAGCGCTTTTAAAAGCCTGAGAGATCTCGGACAGGTAATGTTCGACCCATGGCCGGTAGCGTCTGGTGAATATGCAGGCTCTAAAGTTGGTTGACGAATCTGACTTTCTTCTGAAATTCCCTTGAGGGCGTGACGGTGGGTCTGGTATTCCGGTAGGATATATGGCAGTCGTTTCGAAAACAAGGAGTTGAAAGATCGTATTGAACTTTGCTGTTTGTTTGAGGATGAAGCAGGACGGTATTCCTAAGCGAAGTTGATGTGTGTCTCTGTCTGAAGATAAACCTGTGGCAGTCGCATTGTGAGGTCAGCGGTATACGTCCCTCACTGTAGGCCGGACGGCAAGGTTTACGTCCAAACTTGTGGTTTGCGTTGTACAGTTTTTATTGAGTATTGAGGGATTAATTGTTGTCTTTAGAGGATTGTTCATAGAGAACTGAAAGAAGTAAGATTTGTGTGTACACGTGTGTTGCAGCTGCATTCGTATGAAGTATGAATGAAGTAGTGTGAGAGAGAGTGATCACTTTGAGAAGAAGCTACTGTGAAGGAGTGTATCTGTGTGTGTACGCGCATATGGGTGATGTGTGAATTTTGACTGAAGGCCTTAAAAGAGTGTGAAGTGATTCTTGTATATTCTTTTCTATAACAATTGAGCAGAATTAGAGTAAGAAGAAAGTGAGAGGGACATTGTCAAAAACACATTAGAAGGGTGGGGGTCTATGGGAGTTTATGAAGCAGCGAACAAGGGATTGGCCCGACACCAAGAAATTCCTCTGATAAAGATTGGCTGAGCGTCCAGAAAGTGTTGTGCTGAGGTGCTGATCTTAGAAGACTCAATTGTAAAGGAAAAAAAAAAAAAAACATCACTGATAAACGATTAAATAATTAGGTTAAGTGTTTAAAAAATAAATAATTAAAATATACTATAATAGTATTATTAGTTGTAGTAATAATAATAACATTATTAATAATAATAATAATAATAAGTGAGTTAAAGAGTCTCAAAGAATAAGGATGAATAAGACAACTAAAGTGAAGACCCTTGAGGGACAGGGTAAGGTGAAAACACCAGTAGAGAAGATGTGTGAAAGGAACCCCTTGATAAAGGATAAAGTTCTGAAGATAAATCAAAAGTGGGCTAAACGTACCAAGGGTTTAAACACTAAATGGCCAGCAGAAGGCACATATGATGTAACACTTTGTAAGGCCCTGGAAATTCTCATCCTGAACCACAAACCAAAGGACAAATCCAGTAAATGACAAGCAAAGCGACAGGATGAATTAGAAGTCTTAAAAATGTTTAAGAAGAGAGGTGAAGAGAACCTTCGGAAAGTTATTAACGGAAGACAGGAGATTAAAGAGAGAAAAGAAGAAACAGAGAAGAAGTTGAAGATGTATGATACCCCTCCACCTTATGTAGGACAGTATCCTGTCATTGAAGGGAAGTTTGATATTTCTGGACAAGTGACTGTGACAGATGACAAAAAGGATCCAGAACCAGACGATGAACAAGAAGCAGTCTTGGAAGGATGCTGAGAGAAAAGCATCTCAGAGGATGCTGAGAGAAAATCCAAAAACCCACCGACCCCCCACAAGAGGGAGGGGCCCTACTGCTCAGGGAGAGAGAGAGAGAGTAGGCAGCAGAGCAGTGAGACAGTATATCCAGATCTTCATAAATTACAACAGGAGTGGAGGAGTGTAGTACTAGAGAGTGGAGAGACAGCAAGGAGAGAGAGGGAGTCAGAGGCACGGTCAGTGAGAGGTGATGAAGGAAGAGCTGAGCAGACAGAATGGGAAGACAGTGATGATGAGGGTGTGTTGGATTGTCACAGGAAGTACAGAAAACAAATAAGAAAGGAGAGGGAATTAAAGGATATGGAAAGGATGATACAGGAAGAGGAGAGGAGAATGAGGACTGAGCTGACTAAGAGAAATAGAGATGAGAGAAGGGTAGGATGGAGTGCACCAAGGGGGAGGCCCAAAGACTGGATAACACAAAGTCTTGATGAGTCTATCCAAAGAGTAAGCAAATCAATTACTAATCTGGATGAAATTGTGCGCATTGCAATGGAAAGAAAAAGTCCAAAGAGACAGAGTAGAAGGGATAATGGGGAAATATCAGAAAGTGAAGAGGACACTGAGATTCAGGCAGAGCCAAATATGAGATTAAGATCAGGAAGAAAATATGGGGTGGTACAAGCACCTATACTGATTAAGGGAAGGCATGCTAATTACATACCATGGCAGACCCAGGATTTGGAGGGGTTGGTCAATAGCTTGCCCGATCTGCATGAAGGGGCTCAGAAGTGGATACTGGACTTTGAAGAAAAGACACTTGGGCGTCTCCTTGCTATAGGATATGTAAAAGCCTTATTGGCCCGAATAATTGGTCAAAAGGCAATGGAAGACATCATGATAAAAGCAGGCATGGGGCATCAAGCAGTGGATGTGACCAGTGATGGTGTGGAATTCAGTCCATACCGTAACACACTGTGGATAAACACAGACAAGAAAATCAAAGAACAAGAGAAAGAAGTGCTGAGAAAGGTGGCACAGCTTCAACTGGGAGAACTGACAGGAAAAGCTAAGAAAAAGGGGGAAAATGCTCAAGCTGCAGTCGTGGAAGAAAAGACATCACAAATGCCAGTGACTCCAAATCCTGTATCACCTGTGAGTCAGCAACTGGATGGAGTTCAACAACCACAGCAGCCCACAACTCCCTCAGTTCCAGTCATCAATGTGTACACACAGCCTGGCGGAAGTGGACCAAGCAAGCCTAAAATCAGCGGACAACAGCAGCGGCAGCCACAAGGTCCACTTGGAGTGTGTTGGGGATGTGGACAACCAGGACACATCCGAAGGATGTTCAGTAAATCCATGGAAGGGACCTGGAGTGCGGGGAGGTGCGGGGTGGCGGGCTCCCCAAATTGTGGGTCAAGAACAGTCACAGCAAAACCCATATGTAGGACATCCATGGAAAGGAGGGAATCAGAACCCTGCCCGGACTTGATTAAATCAAAACTCCAGCCCAGTAAATTACTGGGGTGGACAAAATGGGTGCTAGGGAGGCCCAGAGGGTCCTACAGGGGAGGGTCAGCTCTTATTGACAAGCAAGGGAGCTGATGGGGAACCAACGCTGCAGGTTCAGGTAAATGGCAAAACTATACCCATGATGATAGATACAGGAGCTTGTTATACATGCCTAAATTCAAATTATGCCATTAACCTCCCCAGGTCACCTGAAAAAGAGCCAAATACAGGAGAATCTCTGTGGTTAGAAGAGGAAGCGTTAGTTACCCAGTGCGTGCTCCGCCTCCGGTCTCTGTCCTTCTCGCTTGTCATGACTTTTCGTCATCTAAGGTGTGGCATTTCTCGTCTTCTTCATACACAGACTGCAAGTTCTTAGAAGACTGATTAAGTGGATGTGTTATGGGCATGGTAGCTGGAATTAGCGTGGCTGGCAAAGCACAATTCCCCTCTGGAACAATCAAGTGCTGATTGGAGCTTAGTTGTAGTGTTGTGCCAACTGGGATGATATTCACGCTGGCATTTAGCAGGAGATTCGGGGGAAGAACAGCTTGCGTGAAGACTCTTTTCGGTGCACTGGCTGCAATAAAGGAAAGGTAGTCCTCCACTGCTGCAGTGAACGCTGTTGCTCTCCTCCTCGATACTGGGAAAGCAGTTTGGTCCCTCTGTTCATCCATTCCCTCCAGCCTCTCTCTTTGGTCCCCCATCACAGCTTGCAGCTTTCTTCTGGAGACCTCTCTCTCTTTTCTGAATTCATTGCTCTTGCCGTTGAGCTTACCTTTGTCTTGAGACAGCGCTTTTCTTTCTGTTTCCATCTCCCTCTTACAAATGGACAAGAGTCCTTTGGTCCTCTCACGGTCACATTTACCCTTAATGTAGGACCTATAATGTCTTTGAATGATGACGGCTGACACCCTTATGGCCTGGTACTTTACTACCTCCCTGTGTCTTCTGAACGCCACCTGAATCAGAGAAGCTGCCTGATGTTGCAGGACAATCTCCCTTCTGACCCTCTGACCTCTGAAGCAGGCTTGCAGGAACATTGCAGCTGAGCGCAATTCCAAGAAGTCCTCCCTCTGCTTTCTGGCATCAAGTGTGGAGCGATACCTAAGCTGGATGGCAACAGCAGCATATTTCATGCATACATATCGCGTCCGAGCACAGTGAGCCCTGTAAGCACATTGTATCACTGTGGCAGCCTGGTGCTTTTGTTTCAGAGTCTGTCTGGTCTTCATCCCTCGGAATGCGGCTTGCAGAACAACAGCAGCCATCTTTTTCTCCTTCAAAGACCTCATCTCTTGCTTTATCATCTTATTAGCTGACAGTCCTGGCTGCCCACAGTAGCTTCAGGTAGTGTTTTCTGCTTAAGTGCTTTCTCACCTGCGCCTGAATGGTTACTGCAGCCTCATGTTCAATACGCATCTGTACCCGAACTTTCATTCTAAACTTCCCACTAACCTGGAGCTGCTTCTTCTCTGCTTTCAGCCCGGCAGACAGGTTAGTGGTGCTGGGTTTGGGGGTCGACTTCTTGATGCCGCTTTCCTTGCTGCGAAGGGCTTTCTTGGTTGACCTCCCCGGTTGTACAATGCAGGAAGTGGTCTCCACCGTCTTCCTGCTCTCTGCGTTAGGAACGGCCTTTGCCATTCTCTCGTGTTGAGGGGTGCAGGGCTCGTTTATCGCTGTGCTTCCGCGTTGAACAGCGTGTGGCACGGTTTGCACCGTGCTTCTGTGTTGAACAGCGTGCGGCGCAGTTTGCGGTTCAGTGTGTCGAGGTAGCGCTGTGCCCTTGCAGCCATGGAGACCAGCATCCGGAGGAACAGTGCGAACCGATTCAAGCGCAGCTCGGGATCCGGGGTGGGACCGAGTGGGAGCAGCGATGTCACATTCTTCAGACAGTGCTCGAGCTCCTTGGCCGTGGCCGTCGGCATCCGTCGCACCTATTCCTCACCCTTCAAATGCTCGCGGAGGTCCGGAGAAATTGCCTCCATCTTCCAGGCCTTTATCAGCTGCAGCGTCTGCTCGACAACGTTCGCTGCCGTCCATAACACGCGCTCCTGCTCGCCCTCATGGCTCGCGATGTCCAGGTACTGGTGGTTCATTCTGTAACGAGTTTGAAGGACGCCAACACAGAGCCAGGGTTCCAAAACGGAACTTTATTAACATAAACTAGAAGACAAAACCAACAGTGCCACCATTAACTGTGAGGCATAGCCTTGTTAATAAACCGTGCTCTGTTCTGACTCACTGGGGCTTAAATATCAGCCCCAATGAAACACACCTGTGTCTGAACAAGTCCAGGTGTGCTCAGTCAGAACAGAGCGCCATCTGTCGTGCCTGGCCGGTACCACAGGCACGACAGACCGTCAAGCATGAGGATGCTGGTGTTACAAAATTGAATGGTACTTGACTTACTAACCGCTGAGAAAGGGTTTGTGTAATGTTCAATTGATACTTGTTATACGTATATTCCTGACAGCACTAGTGAAGGACACGAGATAACTGAGGCCATAGACCAGATGAAGAAAATCCAACATGCTATGTCCCAAGACAATGTTTACCAACCATGGGACCCCTTCTCCTGGTTCCTATCCGGAGGATGGAAAATGACGCTTTTGAAATTAATGTTACCCGTGGTTATTGTGGTTCTATTATTTTGTCTTTTCCCAGGATGTGTCATCCCTTGCTTGAGAGCAATGCTGTCCAGAATGATAGGGCAGTCAATGCAAGACGTGATGTTGAGTGAAGAATATTACACCCTCCTACTGTTAAGAAAATGTTAAGAAATGTTACGAAAATCATAAATATTTTATCATTAATGTTGAACTGTTGACCTTTTCAGTATCCTTCTTTATTTACGACTTCTGCAAATAGCTTGGTACGACAGTTGAACTTTGTACCTGAACCTTGCCAGACACAAAATTCCTCTTTTATCTTTCTAATCTTATAACAAAGAATGGGGGCTAATTACCGCTGTAAAATCAGGAAAGCAAATAAAAGGCTTGCAGAGGGGGAAGCACTTTGGAGAAGGTAACTGGTGTTGGCTGGTGCCTGTCTCCTCTTGCAAGTAAAAGCTGCAGATCCGGTGTCTTGTGTTTTCCTTCGCTCTATTGTCTCTGTGTACAGGAATTTCCTGACAGATGTTCCAGAGTCTTGGCGCAGGAACAGTGAAAACACAGTCACTTCTTAGTTTAATCTACAATAAGCAGAATTTCATGGTCTTTAAGCCACAGAAAGTGTATGTAACATTCAGAATAGCAAGTGGAATATGTGACGGAAAAAATTGAGTTTTCTAAGCTGTATAATAACAAGGTGTTGTTAAGCTATCATAAGCTATCATGATAAGCTGCAGTCCGGTTGTGGTGGTCTAGTGGTAGGGTGGACCTATGGATCTATGGATCCAGAGGTCCCAGGTTCAAATCCCACCTCTAGCACTACCACCATTGGGTCCCTGAGCCATGTTCTTTGAAGCAGGCTTGCAGGAACATTGCAGCAGAGCGCGCTTTCAAGAATTCCTCCCTCTGCTTTCTGGCATCAAGTGTGGAATGATACCTAAGCTAGATGGCAATAGCAGCATATTTCATGCATACATATCGCGTCCGAGCACAGTGAGCCCTGTAAGCACATTGTATTACAGTGGCAGCCTGGTGCTTTTGTTTCAGAGTCTGGCTGGTCTTCATCCCTCGGAATGTGGTTTGCAGAACAACAGCAGCCATCTTTTTCTCCTTCAAAGACTTCATTTCTTGCTTCACCATCTTATTAGCTCAGTAATATCGCTGAACAGTCCTGGCTGCCCACAGTAGCTTCTGGTAGTATTTTCTGCTTATGTGCTTCCTTACCTGCGACTGAATGGTTATTGCAGCCTCATGTTCATTTTGCATCTGCACTCGAACTTTCATTCTAAACTTCCCACTAACCTGTAGCTGCTGCTTCTCTGCTTTCTGCCCGGCAGACAGGTTAGTGGTTGTGGGTTTGGGGGTCGACTCCTTAATGCCGCTTTCCTTGCTGCGAAAGGCCTTCTTGGTCGACCTCCCCGGTTGCACGATGCAGGAAGCAGTCTCCGCCGTCTTCCTGCTCTCTCTGTCAGGGACGGCCTTCTTTGCCACTATCCCGCTTGTGCTGTGGCCTTCTTTGCCGTCCTCTCATGTTGAAGGGGTCAGGGCACGTTTTCTGCTGTATTTCCGCGTTGAACAGCGCAGGGCGCGTTTTCCACTGTATTTCCGCGTTGAACAGTGTAGGGCACGTTCACTGCCGTCCCTCCGTGTTGCGTCACGTCAGCCATCAATGAAGCCGCCCACAACACGCGCTCCTGCTCACCCTCATGGCTCGCGTCGTCCAGGTACTGGCGGTTCATTCTGTAATGGTGGCAGGGAGTGGGAAGGATGCCAACGCAGAGCCAGGATTCCGGAGAAATAACGTTTTTTAACATAAATCAAAATACAACCCAAAAGTGCCACCATTAACTGCAAAGCTTTGCCCCGTTAATGAACCGCGCGCTGTTCTGACTCATTGGGGCTTAAATAGCAGCCTGTGTCTGAATGAGCCCAGGTGTGCTCAGTCAAAACAGAGCACCATCTGTCATGCCCAGCCGGAACCACAGGCACAACAGACTGTGACAACTGCAGTGGACAAATACTGGGTTTGGTGGGTTTGCATTGTCCTTGCACTTATATATAAATCTGGCCAATGGAGCTTGCTGTTGGTAAAGAATTGGTAATTTCTGAAACATTTCTTAAATGCATGCATTCAATGCATTTTGTGAAAAAGCAATATAAGCTGATCTCTTTAATCTACATAGAGGCCTCTGTCAGGAACAATGTGAGAGGTTTTGAAAAAAAAACAAAACTGAGAACTGAGAAATTAGTGTAACCAACCACACTCTATACATAATTTAATATATCAAATAAACACGCACTAATAATGACATCCTTTTGTTTCAGGTTTCAAGACTGTGGCAAAAGATGAAAGAAGACAATGTAAATCTATTTTTTTTCCCCTTTGGTTCTTGTGAGTCTCAGCATCATCCTGGTTCCGATGTTTGGCGTAAATGAAGACAACCTGTGTTGTGCAGTGGATCTCAGAGTAATAAAATCAGAGTGCCAGAAGCTAAGAACACCATTACACCTGTTAAAGGTACAAATAATTTCATGGTGTCTGCATTCATTGATCACAAATTCAATAAGGCTATAAGAGTTATCAGCATCATCAGAAGAGATAGTCTGCAGACGCTTTATTGCATCTTTTGCAGTGACTACAGGTGCCACAGTGCTGAGGCTGTAGTCCAGATACACAGAGATCATTTTGGCTTTTCATTTGGGGCTTCAGATGTGCTGTGTCAGGGAGAAAACACCTAGAATGCAACATATGTAGCTATTTCAGCCACATCAAACATCTCAGCCATTCATGAGATTGACTTCCTGAGGATGCATAACAGGGAGGAGAGAAAAACGTTCAAGTTTAACTTCACTGTCTGTATCTCCAGCCATTTTGGTGACTACAACAATGTTCTACAGTTTGTTCAATCGATGGAGATGTACAAGCTTCTGGGTATACAGTGTGTAGTCATTTACAACACAAGCTGTGGTCCTGATCTGGAAAAACTCTTACAGCACTACAAGAGAGAAGGAATTCTACAGATCATCTCATGGCCCATCGACAAGTCCTTAAACCATCTGAAGGCTGGAACTCAAAATTTCATGAAGGAGAGCTTCAGTACTATGGCCAGCTGTTAACACCAATGAGTGCCTTTATAGACATATGTATCAGTCCAGATATGTTCTCCTGCATGACATTGATGAGATTATCTTGCCCTACAAACAAAATAGCCTCTCATTGCTGATGGAGAATCTTCAACAGATGCATAAAAGAGCAGGCATATTTATCTTTGAGAATCATGTTTTCCCCAAGACCCAGTTTGAGGAGAGTGCTAAATTCAGAAGGCCAGAATGGAAAAATGTACCAGGTGTCAGTATTATGGAACACATTTCCAGAGAACCTGATAGAAAGGACGTCTTTAATTCTACAAAGATGTTTGTCAACCCGAGGAGTATGGTTCAAACATCAGTGCATTCCACACACATAAACTTGAAAGATGTTTACAGTGTCCCCTCCAGTGTCTCTCACACTGTTCATGTTAGCTTTCCAGGAGAGTCTTCCAAAGGACCAGTTGATTGTTGACACGAAGTTGTGGGACTTTGAGAAAGAAATGATACCTAATGTTGATAGGGTCTTACAGGCCTCAGGTTTGCTGAAAGATTTTGTCTTGAGTTTGGATTAATTGTTTTATAACTATGCTTCTGTTTCTCTTATGCACTGTGAAAACCCATGTACCTCTGTGTTAACTCATCTACATTTAAGCAGGATATGTATTGGGATATTGGGATCTTGGATCACACGTCCGTGCACAGCATTTCCATTTCCTTGATATTACTGGTTCTCCCTTTTTCAATACACACCTCACACTGAAGGCTTTGAGGACAATATGTGCATATTGATTTTATCACTGTTGCCTTGGTTATGCTTTTTATGCTGTTTTTAATGAACCACTATTTTATAATCATGTCCTTATCTGTGCAGGTTCACAGCTTATAAGTTCCACATGCTAAGGGACATTTAAATCTGTGTAGCCTTATATTAAAAAGGGAAATTGTAGTAGAGAAAAATTAAGTACCTGAAGGAAAAAAAAAGGTTTTTCTTTACAAAGAGCATTTACAAATTTCAACAACAAAACAAATTTCTTCTTGTCTTATGTTGAAAAATTTTATACATTTATTTAGGTGTTCTAATATTTCTGCCATTTCTAATTCAGATTAATGGGCATTTTTTCTATCTAGCTCTATCTAGATTCTCTCTAGATTTATGTAATTATTTCTATTTTATTTTGATACTTATTACACTCTCCTTCTATGCTAGTTTCCTTTTTTTTCCTTGTCTTTACACAGTCTTGGAGTGACTCCAGGACTGCCAGTTGTACTTGTATATCTGTGTATGTGACAAATAATGAGCTTGAGTCTTAAATCTTGAGATAATCTATACTCTTTCAGTTCCTTGCTCAAGGACCACAAGACCAGTCACCTAGATGACGGGGCTGAAAACACACAAACACACCCACACCACCAAGAATGCAATCATGGCTCCTTAACAAAGGAAAATACACACTTCTGTTAAAAAGCATGATGTCACATTACTTGATAACCTACAAGAAAAGGCTTCAAAAAGTAACAATATTTAAGAATGGCCAGAAAGAATAGTGAACCAAGTAGTGCAGTAATAAGCAAGATGGAAGTAAGGGCAGTGATGAAGAGGATGAAGAATGGAAAGGTTGTTGGTCCAGATGATATACAGGTGGAAGCATGGAGGTGTTTAGGAGAAAGGGCAGCGGAGTTTCTGATCAGATTGTTTAACACAATCTTGGAAAGTGAGAGGATGCCTGAGGAGTGGAGACAAAGTGTACTGGTACCGATTTTCAAGAAAAAAGGTGATGCACAGAGCTCTAGTAACTACAGAGGAATAGAGTTGATCAGCCTGAAGTTATGGGAAAGAGTAGTGGAAGCTAGGTTAAGAAAAGGGGTGATGATTAGTGAACAGCAATATGGTTTTGTGCCAAGAAAGAGTACAATAGATGCAATGTTTGCTCTGAGGGTGTTAATGAAGAAGTATAAAGAAGGTCAGAAGCAGTTATATTGTGCTTTTGTGGACATGAAGAAAGCATTTGACAGGGTACCTGGAGAAGAGATGTGGTTTTGTATGAGGAAGTCAGGTTTTGCATAGAAGTATGTGACAGTAGTTCATGATATGTATGAGGGCAGCATGACAGTAGCGAGATCTGTAGTAGGAGTCCATCCATCCATCCATTTTCTGCCGCTTGTCCCAAACGGAGTCGCGGGGGAGTGCTGGAGTCCAACCCAGCGCACACAGGGCGAAGGACAGGGGATGCACCCTGGACAGGTTGCCAGCCCATCACAGGGAGGAGCGAGACAGGGACGGCACCTTGCTCAAGGGTACCTCAGGGCAACCTATAGGGAAGGGGTTCGAACCCCCGATCTGTAGTAGGAGTGATGGATGCATTTAAGGTAGAGGTTGGATTCCATTAAGGATAAGCGCTGAGCAAATTCTTGTTCACAATGGTAATGGACAGGTTGATGGATGAGGTTAGACAGGAGTCCCCATGCATGATGATGCTTGTTGATGATAATGTGATCTGTAGTGAGAGTAGGGAGCAGCTTGTGGAGAACCTGGAGAAGTGGAGATATGCTCTAGAAAGGAGAGGAATGAAAGTGAGTAGGACAGAGCGAATGCATTTGTGTGAATAAAAGAAGGAAAGTGGAGCGGTTAGGATGCAGGAAGTAGAGGTGACAAATGGTGTAGGAATTTAAATACTTGGGATCAACCGAGAAACTGCAAGTGTGGAAGAGAGGCAAAAAACAGAGTGGAGGCAGGTTGGAATGAGTGGAGAAGAGTGTCTGGAGGGATTTGCGACAAACAGGTACCAGCAAGAGTAAATGGAAAGTTTTACAGGACAGTAGTGAGACCAGCTATGTTGTACATGTTGGAGACGGTGGCAATGATGAAAAAACAGGAGGCAGAGTTGGAGGTGTCAGAGTTAAAAGATGCTGAGATTGTCGTTGTCGATGCTGAGGGATGAGCTTGGACAGGATTTGAAATGAGTATATCAGAGGGACAGCTCAGGTTAGACATTTTTTATGGCCAGGGTGAGAGAGGACATGCAGGTGATAAGTTTGCAGAAGACAGGAAGTAATGGAAATGGATGATCAGCTGTGGCAACTCTTACATGGGAGCAACCAAAAGAAAGACAGAAAGGGCAAATAGAAAAAAGGCAAAATTTTAAGACTGGTAAAAACAGTGATTTAGAGCCTGGTTAAGATCAAGCCAGCTATGACTGAACTCGGTTTGATGATGGTGAGCTCAGTGATAGTGTGGTTTAGGTGTCTTGCAGGGCTTCCTGCATTTGATTGCATGGCTAGCGAGCTACACCCCACACCAGAGATCCACATTTTTGGCATCAGCCTCACTAGACCCTTATAAACACTTAGAAACCTTTTAATATTTAAGACAGTACCTCAAATGCTTCTTGCCTCCATGATATACCAGCATGTTCAATACCACTGAGCATTTTACTTTGATAATTCCTGAGCTTTCAGGAATTCTTACGCATTTGGTCACTTAAAGCTTAAACAGCAAAAGGAAAGTAAGGAAACTGATACATCTTTAATACCAAACATAGAAACAATTAGTCTGTGTTTACAAGTGGACTTCTGTCTCATTACGTTTTAAAAAACATGATTCACAATGGCAGTGTAGTGAAACGATGAAAAACAATGTGGTGAGGTGATCAGACTGGTGCTTTATTTGAGTTCACTGGCTCATCCAAGAGGAAGTAGTGTCAGGAGACCTGAAGGAGCAGTGGCAGTCAAAGGGATGGTCACATGGGTTTGGATGGGAAGGGATTGCGTTGCTGAATGTGTTGAATGAGGCAGACACTCTAAACTTTTATAACGTGGCTCATGTGCGTTTCAGTTCAGATCCAGGAGTTTGAGTGATTATATATGAAACACTGTAAATGCACATTGGGTGTATTTACATACCTTCACTGTAATGTGGCTTGTTTTTATCCAGAAAAAAAATAAATTTTATTTTTGCCTTTATTGTTCCTTTGGCTCTATGTTATTGTTTAAAAAAAAAAAAAAAAAATTCCATAAAATCACTTGTAGACTTTTTTTGTTAATGTGAACTGATACATTTTTTGAAACTAAAACTCAACAGTGGAATTTAACATTTTTAACAGTGCGTTTCCTGTAAATAAAAAATGCACAAGCATCACCATTGGATCGCCACCCTTATTTCAACATTGACATTGCAGTGCTGGTAGAAGCCATCACACATTTCTGCAGGTAACAAATCACACATCCATCAGACATAAGAGGTACGAGTCAATCCTTAGTCATCATCACAAGCTAAATATCCAGCTTTTAAAGGAAGACATGATTATTAAATAGTACAACAAACAAACAAACAAACAAATAAACAAGCAAGCAATTTCTACTGAAAACTTTTGTTCAACATTAAAATTGAATTTCAATGCATGTGTTTATTTTCTAAAGTGCTGCCCTGCTGGCCAAAAATGTTTGTTAATTCTGCAAAAAGCTACATCCCTAAAAAGTAATATGTTGAGCAATGAAACGTTTGTTTCATCATATCAACTGGTAAACATTACATTTTCAGAAATTCAAGTACAACTTAGGGTCTTACTTTTCCTTAACCTTCATAAATTCCAGTTGAACTCATTTAAACATGCTGAAAACAATTTTTTAACTGGTTTACTGTTTTAGCAGAACATAGCTCAGATTATTTAGTCTTTTTGAAATCAAAGAATATGTAGTAGTAGGTAAAATATTAAAGTTTCCGAAAGGTACCATAAACACCCCAGGTTATTTCTCTGTAAGAAAATAAGGCTGCAAGGACTGCCGGTTGCCAGCTACTGTTTACCACCCCTATAGTTGCTCCCAAAAGAGCTGAATGAATTGGGTTAAATATCTAATTAAATTTAATCTTACCAATTTGTGATTCTTTTAATGACAAAAAGACCATCACAGCCATCTTTTCAGGCTTGAGCATAATATGCAGGCTGGCAAACCAGTTTAAAAACGTGTGTTATTAAGCTCAGTCTAGAACTGACAACCATAAATATGAACTTTCTGTTGTGTTTCAAAGCTTGTCTTTAGAATATCTAGATGAAAGAAGTGTCAGGCCAGGTTGAAACAGGGAAACAGAGAGCAAACAGAGAAATAACATTCTAGATTCTCTCAAAAATAAAAAAAAGGCACAAAAATTTGTGTTTGTTCACACTTGTTCAAATTTAACTGGTCTACTGTCTTCTTCTGTAATGCTAAATAATGAGCTGTGATTGGAAATATGCATTCTTTAGACTGAGATTAAAAAATAAAAACAGTTCTTCCCTAGGTCTTTTGTTGGAGAATTGCTGCTGCTGTACAAAAATTTCAGTGAACATTTTAAAATGGCGTGTATGCTGAACTTGACTATTTGAACTTGGCATGTATGCTGAACTTGACCATTTTAAAACCTTTTAAGTGTCAAAACTAAATGGACACCGTAAAATCTATCATTATTTGGCATAATAAGCTTATAAATACAGTAGGGCAAATACAACAATATTGTTATTGCAATAAATCATGTTACATCACAATATGCTTTCGGAGAGCATGATTAATGTTGTCAGTACTTGAAGAAAACCCCAAAACTCAAAAGCATAATTAATCCAGTTTAACTGTAATGAATGCTGAAGAGAAATCACTGGTTTATTAGTGTCTGAAAATATTTTAAATGTGGCGTGCTTTATTCTTTGCTACCAAAGTCAGAAAAATATTGTGATCACAATGTGTATTGTCATATTTTTGCTGTATTGCCTACCTCTGAACATGATCATATCTTTGTGAACATTGAGTCACATGGTTCAGAACTGTACAGGTACCATGCACATATTGGGCCAATCTGTTTCCCAGACCCAGATTAAGTGACAGTTTAGAATACGAAGGAATTTTACAGATTAACACTACTGACATTGCAGTTTAGACCAAGACCAGGCTTTATCCAAGTCCAGGAAACTGGATGATTGTGTTTAACATTTGTAAATAACCTGCAGCATCAACACATTTCTGAACTTATTACACCCTTCCACATGTAAACTCAAGACTAATTGTGGGAAGCTAAGCACTGCACCTAAAGCTCCTGCAGTTCATCACCGTAACACAATCTAGTGGTATTTTTCTTAGTATTGCATAAACAAAAGTATTGCAAAAGAACAATGCAAGCACAGTTCTGAGGGATGTTGTCTATTAGCTTGTGGAAGTGTAGTGTGTGTGGAGGTTCTATGGCTTCAGCCTGGACTATTCCTGATTTTCATTCCATCAGACCACAGCATCCTAGACTTTGCTATTACTCAGGCAGTGCTATGCCACTGCATGCAAATCACAGTAGATTCTTTTTTTCCTCAAAAGTGATCAAGTAGAGAATGAGGAGAGAAGGGCTGGCCCAAATATACATGTTGGAATTTCAGAGTACTTCAATAAAATCACCTTTCATGTGACCATAATTTTTAGTGTTTTCATTAATGCGGTTCTGGATATATGACTTTGCTTTACATGCATGTTTTTATAAAACCTATGACTGTAGCCACTTTGCTCAAATACATCTTTGGTGAGTCTCATAAGAACTTAAAAAAGCTTATTTTATTTATCAGATTAAACAGATAATTTTATTTAATCACCATTAGGATCTTTGTTAAGGGCAGGAGTGATGGCAGCATTCGCTGTTTCAATCTTTGACCACCACAAAACTCATGCTACAAAGAGGCTCCCAGCTTTAGTGTCACTATCTCTGTGAAAAGAGTGAAAAGTAGTATTCTGACAACTACAGCTTCACAATCATAGATATTTAAGATAACTCATCAAAATTCTCATGCCTTCATACCAACCTCTTAATGTAAATTTTGTGCTAAACATTTTTCTTGTTGCCTAATAATTTAAAGTGCTCCCAATGTGTGATTTCTTGGGCATCTGTGCTCCATCAGCTTTGTAGAAATTGTTACATTTTACTGGACGCAAAAGACAGGTTACAGCCTAAACTAAAGAAGCTATTGTTTTTGTCATGTTTTAAAACACATTTGAATTTGACATTTTCAAAGGCCTGTGATCATCATATGGTTTGAATTGTAGGCAATAAAAATGATCTTTCTAATTTTTAAATATGCAATTGCATACCGAAGTTAAGCAAATTCTTGAATATTATATTTATTTGGGCCAGCCCCGGATAGAAGTGATAAGTCAATTTAACATCAGCTGAGGCTTGGATCGGTTGAGAGTGCAAGTCTATAGCCTGTGTTGAACCCATACTCTTACTCTTTACCTAGTGAGCACACCATACTCTTCAATCTTGTAATACCCATACCTTTCCTGACATTAAGCAGTGTAATACCTTTGTTCATTCAAAGAGCATGCTAGATTTGCACAATGTCCAAGTCTTCCCATTTCGTACACAGTCATGTGTTCATAATTATTTTCCTGTGCACATTACAAAACATATAGTGTGACATCCTTGGAAATTCAGTGTCATTTCTAGTTCATCTTCCAGGTTGCAGTCCTCCCAAGTGAGCTGTCAGTTATTATATCCTTTATATTTACATAATACAGCCTGAGCTTAACTTTCATAAGGTGCCAAAGGTTAGTTCATACCAACACAACACTGTATGTGAAAGACAGGTGGTCAAGGGTGGTCAAGAGAACTACTGCCTACTTTTAAGCACGCGCAAACATGGGCAATCACAGAAAGGGGAGGAAAGTCAGATGAAGGAGGGAATTAAAAATACTGCAAAGCATGTGGCTGGAATGGGTGAAAGGTTTAGGTGTGTGTAGCCAAGGGCCTAGCTTTTGATGATATTAAAGTTGGGGGGGGGGGGGGGGGGAGATAGCCTGTCATTTCAATATCTAAAAAACAAATAAAGTAAAAAAGAAACACGAAGTCGTAGATATCATCTGGCTAGTCTGATTAGCCTAAGTCTAACCTTCAGAGTTGGCTCATCCTGTACAGATGCACTACTTCACAAGTCATTTCGAAAAGAAGAATAAAATATCTATGAGCAGCTTTAGATACTTTCCTTCAAGAGTTAAGTGGTTTATTCTTCTCATTTGAATTTTTTTTTTTAACCCTTTTTCTTGATTGTGTAGTGTAGTGAAAATATCCTGTAGACTTCTTTCCCTCCTTCTCATGGTGCTAAGATTCAGATTTCCTTTTCCTTTTTTGGTAATCCCTGGTCCTCTTGCTTTAGGTCTTCTTGTTGTGCATTACGTGTAATTACATTTGCCTTCCTTCTCAAAACAAAACACTCTGTCGGCGGGATTTCCCCTGAGCTGAAAGACAGATAGAACGCAAGGGTGATTACATTGACAGCATGATATGCCTGAATGGACCAAATTTAGTATATCGTGTATGTAAATCTATGTAATGAAATCACCATCAAATGCCAGAACTTACAATGACCATACCTAGTTCAGTTAATCAATCCTTAAATGAAATCAGGGTTGCTCAAGAAATGCCAGAATGTACAAATAATTCAGGAACCAAAAACAAAGATATTCATTCATTCATTCATTCATTATTTGAAACAAGATATCCAGACTAGGATCCCACTCGTTGCTGGAGCTCCAGCCCTCATGAAGTAAAATATCACCAGTTTGGAAAAATTTTATGGTATTGCACATTTGTGCAATTCACAGTTTATGACTTGCATATTTCATATTGTGGAATGAATATTACTAGAATGCACCACAGACCAACTATAACTGATAATTAGTAACTTTATTTACTTTACTTTATTTAAGTAATAAATGCTGACAAATTCGAAAATTATGTAAAAGATTACTTATAACTGAAATTTTTAATCATTATTAGCTGCTGTCATTAATAGGGGTCTGATGCCACCTTGTGGCACAACTATGCAAACAGTCTGCTTAGTATGTTAATCATGCTGCTTTATTCAATAAGGATTATGGTTCTGAACAAGATTTAGTATTTGAGTGTTTTCCCGTTTTTTATAATTAATTACATGACTAATGATTAACGATAGCCATACATATTAAAGACATTATGTAAAATAAGTAAATCACATCACAAAAAAGTCGTGCATCAGTTCTAAATTTGAAAAGTCTTATGCAGTAAGTAAGCAAATACAAATAAATAATTTTTTATTGCAGTTTACAGAAACCTTTCATTTCTTTACAGCAAGAAATAGTTTAATTAAAATAAAGTAGCTTTATTTCATATTGAAAAAAAAAATCACTGGTATTAACTCTTATGCAGTGTCCTTTCAGCTCACCCCACAAATTTATAATCAGATTTAGTTCAGGGGAATGAGACAGCCATGGCAGCGGGAATCTTTGTGATGAAATGCACATATGCTTCAGATCCTAGTATTTGTTGGAGCCCAAGATGATATGCATTTCACAGTTTCCAGGAAATTCGGGGGAAAAAAAAAAACACTATATATTTAAATTGGGATACCCCCCCTTTAGATACCTGCTGAGCCAATAACATTGACCTTCCCTGACTTTTGACAGTAAAAGGAGATGTGTATGAAGCACACCTGAAATACTTTTAACTGAGAAGCATATTTAGATATGAACAGTGACAGATTGAAAAGCAATGTACCAGGAAGAAAAGACAGGAGGCAGAATTAAGAGTGTGACAAAACTGAAGGACATTATAAAAAGCCACTGTTAAAAAGACATTGAACAGAGAGGACAAAGACAAGCAGGAGTGAGAAAGCAGGAGTGAGAAAGTAAGACACAGAAGAAGAGATTGTTTATTTACCAGAGTGATATAATGAGTCAGCCAGTAGAGGGGGAAGAAGGGGTAGGAAGCAACATGGGTTTTGCTCCTTCTCTCTGGAAATATTCCAAATGTGTGGGACCCATCTTATTGAGCATCACTTTAAAGGGCACGTTGGGCATAGTTTTGGAAGGGAGAGACATAAAGTGGAATGTGTAATGCAGAAAAGCACATTTTAAAGAGAAATAAGGTGACAGAAAGACAGGAAAACAGATATAAAGATGACAGATGTACAAATAGCACATATTTTAGATGATGTATGGTTAATTGAAAGCAGTTATGTATACATTTCGTCAACAAATCAACCACGACTCAATTATGATGCAGTCAAACATGACTCAGCATGAATACATCAGATGCAAACATGGCACAGCATGGCTGACATACAGCAAAGAGAGAATAAGGTAATTTTAACCATTCATATGTCCTATTTTCTTTTCACTTCCGCCATTTCCAGCTCTTAGTGTACTCCCTCGCCAGTCATGTTAGCACAACCAATCTTGAATTGCAAGGTTGTCATGGCATCTTTCCAAACTCTAGCAGTCAGCCAACCCTGTCAAAAGCATGAACATGCTTGGAGAACAGTGCTGAATCAACCAGACTCACCCGACTCGGAGTACACTACTGAACGTTTTCCTGGATCCTTGTGAAGTTGGATATCCTTCACCGAGAAGATGGAAGCAGCTGGAGGGTAATTTGGAACCAGAATGAAGCAAAACTGTACCAACACTTCATTAAAGGATATAAGCATTATGATTTTTATTATTTTAAACCTCATTTCCTAGTGCAAAGGACAATGTGCAAGCATGTGATTGTTATTTAGGCACGCTTTCCCTCAGTCACAATTTCCTATGACATATAAGCTCTTACAAAGAGCTTTCAAGGAGAGACCTAAACTGTTTAAATGGACACTTATGTCTTACGAATAGAGTGAAAAAATGGGGGGGGGGGGATAAGTAAATTATTTATCTAACTAAATGCTAGTTGCAAGCAGCTGTCCTCTCTGCAAACTGATGAACCAGTAAAAATACAGTTTTGGAAATCATTCAAATTACCGCATTTTAAAAAGATTTTTTTGTTTGAACCTGTAAGCAGCTTGTAAATATGTTTAAATCTATCCTACCAAACTTGAATGTTTTGTTTAAAATAATAATAAACAAACTTGTAAATACTGTTCGATTTCCAAACCTATAGGAAGATAGAGGCTATATCTTTTTTAATGTTATTACTAGTCCTTAAAAAATGCTATAGACCCTTAATTGCTTTTGTCTGAAAACCCAGAAAAGGAAGCTGTCACTGTTTTCTGCTACATTATAAAAGCAGCAAAGAGGACACTATGAAATAATATGCTTGAGACCCATTGTTTTAGTAAAATCAGAGCATCATTCATTGAATATTTTTTTAAATGATTAATAATTGATATTAGAATTAACTATAGCTGAACCACCATCTTCAGATCATTGTATGCATTTTACATCTTTGTGTAAAGTACTGAAACTGAAAAGATTATCACTTACTGTCAGACAAGTGCTGAACCTGTTCTCCTAGACTCCTGAAGTAGGGGTGCCGGAGAGCATGTTCTGCAGAGACACGCTGCCTCGCCTCAAACTATGTGCAAAAACACAGACCAGGCAAGAGGAGAACAGAGAACAGTGAACTCCTCTGTCCTTTACTTGACTCGATTGATTTAACTGTATTTCTTTTATATGCTTAAAGACCTACTAACCTGTAATAATTGATTAATTAAGTCATGACCATCACTGTCTATTCTGTAAACAAAAAAGTAAACAGCATGCATATTTATTAGATTTCTCCCTTAACAAATGAGGAGCCTCTGCTATTTAATATATAGATCACATAACAGGACTTCCAAATGTCAATCATGCATTTACTGGTTAAAACAGGGACATATAAAAGATAGCTGATGTTATCAAACAGTGTTTATATGAATGCACACATACCTGGGTGCATGATTGATGAGTGGTTCTGCACGATATTGAGGGAAATTATAGGTCCTAAACTCTTCACTGGTATCGACCCCTGGCCAGGATTCCTCAGTAGGAGTGCCTGGAAACACATAAAATGAACAGGACACACATACGCACAGACATGAGTGCAAACTGCATGCAAAATAGGTAAACATCACCCTATAAAACATTTGTCTACAGTGTCTGAAAATAGTTTCCTAATAACTGTGGAAAATATGGTCATATAGTTAAGTATCTGGACTGTTATTAGGAAACTTCTAAACACTAGAGTTGACACCAGTCAGGTACTCAGTATAAGTATGATCTATAACATCAACATGACATGAAAATATGGGGAAAAAAATAAACTGATTCTGTAATAATTCTAGCTTGAATAATTGATATTGATGTTTACACTAAAATAAAGAGCGCATGTGATAACTGTAGCCAAACCAAAAAGCAAAAAATTTTGTTAAGCATTTAACCCTGCAGGGTAGCACAGAGCTTCAGCAGTTTGAGCATAATTCCTTTAGAAAGCAATATTAAAGAACACCAAGAACAAAATTTTTAGCAAATTTCGAATTTTCTTTCGGCTGCTCCTTGTTAGGGGTCGCCACAGCGGATCAAGTCTCCATTTCTTCTGGTCCTCTGCATCGTCCTGCTTCAGACGACCACTTGCATGTCCTTTCTCACCATGTCCATAAACCTCCTCTTTGGTCTTGCTCTTCTCCTCTTTCCTCGCAGCTCCATCTTCAACATCCTCCTTCCAATATAATCCTTATCTCTCCTCTGGACATGTCCAAACCAACACAACCTTGCTCATCTAACCTTGTCTCCAAACGTCTAACCTGAGCTGTCCCTCTAATATACTAATTTCTAATCCTGTTCATCTTAGTCATACCCAATGAAAATCTCAGCATCCTGTCTTTTTGTCAGTGCCACCGTCTCCAACCCATAGAACATACAGTACTGTGCAAAAGTTTTAGGCAGGTGTGAAAAAATGCTGTAAACAAAGAATGCTTTCAGAAATATAAATAATGATTGTTTATTTTTTTCAATTTACAAAATGCAAAGTGAGCGAACAAAAGAAAAATCTAAATCAAATCAATACTTGGTTTTACTACCTTTTGCCTTCAAACCAGCATCAATTCTTATAGGTACACTTGCACAAAGTCAGGGATCTTGTAGGATTATAGTCAGGTGTATGATCAACCAATTTTACAAAACAGGTGCTAATGATCATCAATGTCACACGTAGGTTGAAACACAGTCATGTATGGAACAACCTACCAGCCGAGTTCCTTCAAAAACGGTGTGCAAGTGTACCTAGAAGAATTGATGCTGTTTTGAAGGCAAAATGTAGTAACACCAAATATTGATTTGATTTAGATTTTTCTTTTGTTCATTCACTGCATTTTGTTGATTGATGAAAATACATGATTAACACTTTCATTTTTGAAAGCATTCTTTTTCAATTCAATTCAATTTAATCTTATATAGCGCCTTTTACAACAGAGTTGCCCCAAGGCACTTTACATTGGGTCCAAGGTCGACTGGCTACCCCCTTGGGTATACTAGCAGTACAAAGTTAGTTTGGTTTGTTTACAGCATTTTTTCACACCTGCCTAAAACATTTGAATAGTACTGTAACTGGTCTCACTATTGTCCTGTAAACCTTGCCTTTTACTCTAGCTGGTATCCGTCTGTCACAAATCACTCCAGCCACTCTTCTCCACCCATTCCAACCTGCCTGCACTCTCTCCTTCACCTCTCTTCCACACTTGCCGTTACTCTGAACTGTTGATCCCAAGTATTTTAACTCCTCCACCTTTGTCACCTCTACTCCCTACATCCTAACCACTCCACTTTCCTCCCTTTCATTCACACTCATGTATTCTGTCTTTGACCTACTCACTTTCTTTCCTCTAGAGCAGATCTCCATCTCTCCAGGTTCTCCTCAAGCTGCTCCCTACTCTCACCGCAGATCACAATATCATCAGCAAACATCATTGTCTATGGAGACTCCTGTCTTACCTTGTCTGTCAGCCTGTCCATTACTATTGCAAACAAGAATGGGCTCAGTGCTGATCTTTGATGTAATCCAACCTCCTACCTATCCTGAACTACTCTCAAATACTTCTCTGTAACACCTGACTTCTTCATACAAAACCACAACTCCTCTTTAGGCACCCTGTCATATGCTTTCTCCAAATCCACAAAGGCACAATGCAACTCCTTCTGAACTTCTCTGTACTTCTCCATCAACACCCTCAGAGCAAACATTGCAACTGTGGTGCACTTTCTCAGCATAAAACCATACTGCTGTTAGCTAATTCTCACCTCTTTTCTTAACCTAGCGTCCACTACTCTTTCCCATAACTTAATGGTGCGGCTGATCAACTTTAACCCTCTATAGTTACTACAGCTCTGTGCATCACCCTTATTCTTGAAAATCGGTACCAGTACACTTTGTCTCCACTCCTCAGGCATCCTCTCACTTTCCAAGATTGTGTTAAACAATCTGGCCAGAAACTCAACTGCCATCTCCCCTAAACACCTCCATGGTTCCACTGGTACGTCATCCGGTCCAACATTCTTTCCATTCTTCATCCTCTTCATCGCTGCCCTTACTTCCATCATGTTTATTTGCTGCAGTTCCTGGTTCACTCTCCTCACATCATCCAATCTTCTCTCTCTCTCATATTCTTCATTCATCAGCCCCTCAAAGTACTCTTTCCATCTGTTCAACACACTCTGTTCACCTGAACGTTTCCATTTCTATCTTTAATCGCCCTGACCTGTTGCACATCTTTCCCAGATCTGTCTCTCTGTCTAGCCAATTGGTAAAGGTCCTTTTCTCCCTCTTTACTGTCCAACCTCTCATACAATTCACCAAACACCTTATCTTTGGCCTTTGCCACTGCTTTCTTCACCCTGTGCTTCATCTCCTTGTACACCTGTCTACTTTCTTCATCTCTCTAACTGTCCCATGTCTTCTTTGCCTGCCTCTTCTTTTGAATACACTCCTGGACTTCTTGGTTCCACCACCAGGTTTCCTTACCCTGCTTCTTCCTTCCAGATGTCACACCAAGTACAATTCTAGCCGTCTGCCTTATCACTTCTGCAGTAGTTTCCCAGCAATCCGGTAGCTCTTCAACACCTCCCAGTGCCAGTGTTAACTCCTGCCTAAATTCCACCTTGCAGTCCTCCTCCTTCAGCTTCCACCACTTGATCTTCAGCTCTGCCCTCACTTTCCTCCTCTTCTTGACCTCCAAGGTCATCCTACAGACCACCATCCTAGGCTGTTTAGCTACACTCTCCCCGTCACTACTTCAGATTGACCCTCCTGCAAAGAATATAATCTACCTGTGAGCATCTACCTTCCTCTTATACGTCAACCTGTGCTCCTCCCTCTTCTTAAAATAAGTATTAACTACAGCCATTTCCATCCTTTTCGCAAAATCTATAACCATCTGACTTTCAGCATTCCTCTCCTTGACACCATGCCTACCCATCACTTCCTCATCACCTCTGTTCCTTTCACCAACATGACCATTAAAATCTGCGCCAATCACCACTCTCTCTCCCTTGGGTACACACTCTATCATTTCATCTAACTCCCTCCAGATTTCTTCTTTCTCTTCCATTCCACAAACAACTTGTGGAGCATAAGCACTAATAATATTCAGTATCACACCTTCAACTTCCAGCTTCAAACTCATCACCCTCCCTGACACCCTCTTCACCTCCAAAACACTCTTCACATATTTCTCCGTCAGGATAACACCTACTCCATTCCTCCTTCTATCCACACCATGGTAGAACAGTTTAAACCAGGGGTGTCCAAACGTTTTTCACCAAGGGACATATGCAGTAAAATACACAAACAGCTGGGCGACTCACTTAAGGTGTAGTACTTATTACCTTACCTGGTTTATTTAACTAAATCAATCAGCCTACAACACTGCTTTTCATGAATTTTCTACAGTCATTTGCTATCTTGTGTTTCTTTGGTGTTGTCATTTTCAGTGTGGTGTGGCAAAATCTTTCTTTCCTTAATTTTGTTTTGTAGAGGGTCTGCCTTTATCAGCTCAGTAGCTCCACCTAGAGTTAACCACCAGGTTTCATGTGCGGGCCATAGTTTGGGCCATAGTTTGGACACCCCTGGTTTAAACCCTACTCCAATACACCTGGCCTTACTACCCTTCCATCTAGTCTCTTGCACACACAAAATATCAACCTTCCTTCTCTCCAACATATCAGCTAATTATCTACCTTTACCAGTCATGCTGCCAACATTCAAAGTCCCTAACCTCACTTCCACTCTCCTGCACTTCTTTCTCTCCTTCTCCCTCTGGACATGCCTTACTCCTCTTCTTCTTCTTCTCCTTTGGCCAACAGTAGTGACATTTCCACCAGCACCCTGCAGGCTCACAGCACTGGTGGCGGTCATTGTTAACCTGGGCCTCGACCGATTCGGTGTGGAAGTCTGTTTCGTTGTCCGAATATTGATTTGGCAAAGTTTTACACCGGATGCCATTCCTGATGTAACCCTCCCCATTTATCTGGGCTTGGGACCAGCACGAAGAAATACACTGGCTTGTGCATCCCTAGCGGCTGGGTTTCTTAGCAAATTTATAAATAAAAAAAAAATTAAGTGATATTAAAAAAAAAAAAAAAAAAAAAAAAAAGGTTATATTGCGCTCTCAGAAACAAAATATGCTTGTTGTTCTCACCCAGTATTCGAAATATAAGATGAAGTTCATCTTCCACTGTAGAACCAGGAAATAGAGGCCGTCCTGTGATCATTTCATAGAATATACAACCAACACCCCTAAACGCAGAATTTAATTAATTAGTGTGAAAGAGCAAAAGAGTAAGAAATTAATAGGAGTTCAATAGGTAGATTGAAAAGAAAATGCTATCTTTTAACACAGATTGCGGCTGCTTAAGATTTTAAGGCCATTATATAAAGCAAAAATTCTGAAAAGAAATCAATAAATAAATGTAATGGAATTTTGTATTTTAAAATTTGCCAACTATTCAGAAGAAAATTCATTTCAGATTTCATCTACTATTACTATTACCACAACTATTACCACAAGAGGCTAAGCTGGAGTTTTAGGGTCTCTAAACTCATGGGTTTAAATTTTCATGGGTGATTCATATCAAAGCAGACTGAAAAGTTACACTTTGCAATTTAAAATCTGCTTTAAAGGCATACATTCGCATATTTTTTAAAATCGGTAATAGCCCCTTTATATTCATGGACAACAGAAAATGACAAGCATTTGGAGAGGTCAATAGCCCCACTAATTATAGTGACTCAGCCCACACTAAATACATATCACAACACAACTCTGTTTCACTGGTCCTAGGCGTCTACATATTGCCACCTTTACAAACATCATCCATAATCACACCTTTTGGTTTATGGCTATGTTTAATACTGTAATTGCTACCCTCAAAGAAAGCAAAGCCTAAATCTTCCCCATTTAACCAAGAAGAAGCAACAACAAGAAAACAGAAATGGCTGTACATTTTGATCCAGATTTTTGATAAAAGCGTCATCTAAATGCTATAAATGTAAATGATACAATAGAACTTTTTTTACATTTTTAAAAGATTGTAATTATTTACAAAGCAGAATGCAATGAGTATTTTAAAAGCAATAAATATGACAATGTTAATAGTAATACACCAAACCACAGAAATATTCAAAATAAGGAAGGGGTTGGAGGGGTAAGTGGTAAACTCCAAAACAACACAATTTAGAAAACAATTCTATAAATAACACTTTACTATGGCTAAAGTGTGATTTTACAGATATATAGCACATTTGCATGTAGACAATACACTTGTGCAGACAATTAGAAGACTATGTATCAGTGTATATTTACAGGCTGCCTGTGTATGTGTTTATCTCTCACCACATGTCAATAGAAGTGGAATATTCTGTTGATCCAAGAAGTACATCAGGGGGTCTGTACCAGAGTGTGACCACCTCATTAGAGTACGTCTTTGTTGGCACAGACTTTGCTCGAGCAAGTCCTACAACAGAAAGCATCACATCAACTCTTCATGGCAGCTCAGTGATAATTGTAGTCACTATGCTTAAATCACTTCAATACATAAAATCATGTTGTTTATAATGGATTGTTGATACGTTTATTGGATTAATGGTTGAGGATTTGTTTAAATCCAACATGGAGTTTTTGTAAGTAATTCAAATCATTGCACAGGTAACCAAGCTTTATGCAAAGTATTACATATAAAAAAAAGTGAAAAAGTGAAAGTGAAAGTGACAACCCTTGTCATTGCGAGGTCACGGCACAGCACACATGAACCACAACGAAATTGGACCTCTGCATTTAACCCATACACACACGTGCAGCAGTGGGCAGCTATTGAAAGCGCCCGGGGAGCAGTGAGGGGGACGGTACCTTGCTCAAGGGTACCTCAGGGCAACCCACTGGGGTGGGAATCGAACCCACAATCTTCCGATGCGGGGCCAACTCCCTAACCACTAGGCCACCGCTGCCCCGGTGAAAAACAGTCCATAACGCCAGCCTCATTGGACTAAACACTACTGTCAAGTCAGTTTTATTTATACAAGTATTGTTGTCACAAAGCAGATTTACAGAAACTGGGTCTGAACCCAAAGTGATTAAGCCGAGGGCAACAGAGGCAAGGAAAAACTCCCTAAAACTGGAGGGAGAAACCCTGGGAGGAACCAAGACAGAAAACGGGAACCCTTCCTCCTCTGGTCCACACCGGATAATAAAGAAGGAAAAGAAAGGAGAAAATGCATTTTTTAAATGTAAAAATGTTATATAAATGTTATAAATTCAGGTAAAGTATGAATTATAATAAAAGAGTCCATTAGAGTCCATTAAAGTTCGATGAGCTAATAGTGGTGGTTCTGTTGGTGTGGGTGAAGTTTTTGTTAATCTTAGTTTGTGGCAGCAGCTCTTGCAGATGATCCAATATGATGTAGCTGATCTGAAGTTCAGGTGAGGAGAGAAATCTGATAATAATAATAATAATAATAATAATAATAATAATTTTTATTTATATAGCGCCTTTCTCAAACCCAAGGTCACTTTACAGAGCAGAAGATATAAATAAAAAAAATATATTTTTGTGTTAAAATGTGGAATAGCACATACTGAATAGACATGTTTTCAACTGAGTTTTGAAGAGCGACAGAGAGGACGTTCGGCGCAAGTTTTGAGGGAGGGAATTCCAGAGTTTAGGGGCAGCAACACTAAATGATCTACCACCCATGGTAGCTAACCTGAATTTAGGAACTGTGAGTAACCAGGTACCGGAGGAGCGCAGTGAGCAGGTGGGAGTGTATGAATGGAGTAATTCAGTGAGGTATGAAGGAGCAGATCCATGAAGGGCTTTAAACGTGATCAGAAGCAGCTTGTACTGAATACGATAAGATATGGGCAGTCAGTGAAGTTTGTGGAGAATGGGGGTGATATGTTCAGATTTTTTGGTGAATGTGAGAACACGAGTTGCAGAGTTCTGCATGTACTGGAGCCTGGCTAATGTTTTAGTTGGGAGACCAAAAAGTAGAACATTACACTAATCGAGACGGGACGTTATAAAAGCATGAACAAGTATTTCTGCATCATTCAAAAAGTGATGAGCGGGGACATGAGATGTTTCTGAGGTGAGAAATAATGGTCGGTTCAATCGGGAGTCGGCTCAGATGGTGGACTAGCTGGCCTATTGAACAACTACTGACATTCCTGGTCCTATTAATCAGCTAATCAACTAAACCTTTTACAAGCTGGGTTAGGTGTGTTGGTGTACATAAAAGAAAAGGAAAAACAGATCTAGGTAATGTGTGTTATTTGAAAAACACCTTCTGCATTGAAACATGTTAAAGTCAATAACAAGTTTGACCCAATTGACTTCTAATGTAATATTACTCTTCACATTTTGTAATTATTTGCAAATGTATTTGTTTATATGTGCCATTAGAACAGTGCTGTAGAGATACACTTACCAAAGTCGGCTAGTTTAAGCTCTCCCTTGTCGTTAATGAGAAGGTTCTGTGGTTTCAAGTCTCTGTGTAGAACTTTACGGCGATGGCAATATGCAAGTCCACGCATGAGCTGGAACAGGAAGATCTAGAGAAACATACAGTTAAAGCAACAGAATTCTAGAGGTATCAGATTCTTAGTCCTTAAAAAACTGAAGGGACATTTTGACCCAACTAAATAAATGGCTGGTGCCTGAGAATCTGAGAATTTAAGCATTTTGTTGCATTTTGTCGCATTTTGTCTGGCTCTATCTGGTTTAGGAGCCACACTGGCTAGAAAGTTAGTGGGATTTTTTTCTTTGTTTGCAAAAACATTTGGTCCGTTATTTTCTGAAACCTACATCCTTGCAATGGTCACACCTGGTCCAATAATAATAATAATAATAAAAAAAGTAAATATTGGAAACATGTCTATGGCTTTATTTCAAATACAGTGCCCTCCATAATGTTTTTACCCCTTTGCTCCTCAATTCAGACATGATTAAAGTGTACACACTGCAAACTTACACAAAAAAAAAAAAAAAATTACCTCGAGGAGCAGAAGGGTAAATCTAGGAAAAATGTCTTTGTCCCAAATATTATGGAGGGTATTGTTTATACTTATTTAGTTTGTAACATGTATCCAACTTCTAAAAAATGTGACCATACATACAATAATGACAGTGAAATGGCTTTCAATAGGGGCACATATTTAGAAAGTTTGGTAGGTACTACAAGATAAATATATATTTGGTACAAAGCCAAAGACTTGCATTTCCAGTTTTTTGGGTATGGGTATGACATGATTAGTGTAGAAAGAGGCATCTGAAAGAGTCAAATCAAGCATTTTTGCTAACATACAAAAAATCTTAAATTTAAAGCAAGTGTGACTCCCCAACTTTATGAGCTAGCCTAGAGAAATGGTCAATGCATAAATTCCACAACACTGCGGCCCACTACGGATGAATGTACTGTCTGTTGTGCCGTCTGTTGTTGTCTGTCTTGTCTGCACTTGTTGCCCCGTTTTGTGTATTATGTTGTGTCTTATGTTGTCTTGTGTCTTGTCTTGTGTGTAGCACCAGGGTCCTGGAGGAACGTTATTTCGTTTCACTGTGTACTGTGTATATGGCTGAAATGACAATAAAATCCTACTTGACTAAATAGACACCCAAAGATGGCTTGCTGAGCTAGTTTAGGTCATAGGAATATACAAAAAAAATTGCTCAGAAAATCAAGACATGCAATTCTGTTTGGTGTTAAAAATATTATGTTTTATTTCAGATAAACATAATGTAACCTTTTTGAACATTTGACCATCGAGCTGATTTTTCAATAATGGATCAGAAAAAAATTTACTTACTTTGACATTGTGAACACTCATGATGTTTCCACATTCATCCATGTACTGCTTTAGATCCCTCTCCTGAATGTTCATCAGAAATACATGTAAGAAAAGCATCCACCTTCCTCCACCCAGATGCAATATGATTATATATCTACTGACCAGGTATTCAAAGACCAGTGTTAGACACTTGTCCGTGTGGATAATGTCATGGAGAGTGACAATATTGGCGTGCTTTAAATCCTTCAAGAGGGACACTAAATAAACATAAAGGTAAATAAAGAAAGGTACAAAGAAAGAACTTTAGAAAACTTTGCATATACAGTACGGTGCAAATGTTTTAGGCAGGTGTGAAAAAATGCTGTAAACAAAGAATGCTTTCAAAAATGGAAGTGTTAATCATTTATTTTCATCAATCAACTAAATGCAGTGAATGAACAAAAGAGAAATCTAAATCAAATCAATATTTGGTGTTGCCACCTTTTGTCTTCAAAACAGCATCAATTCTTCTAGGTACACTTGCACACAGTTTTTGAAGAAACTCGGCTGGTAGGTTGTTCCAAACATGACTGTGTTTCAACCTACGTGTGACATTGATGATCATTAGCACCTGTTTGGTAAAATTGGTTGATCATACACCTGACAAAATCCTACAAAATCCCTGACTTTGTGCAAGTGTACCTATAAAAATTGATGCTGGTTTGAAGGCAAAAGTTAGTAACACCAAATATTGATTTGATTTAGATTTTTCTTTTGTTCACTCACTTTGCATTTTGTAAATTGATAAAAATAAACAATCATTATTAATATTTCTGAAAGCATTAATTGTTTACAGCATTTTTTCACACCTGCCTAAAACATTTGCACAGTACTGTATGTAACCCTAAAATTGTTTAAATATACAGAATATTTAAAATGTCTGTATGAGGGTTAATGTAGAGCTACAGAAGATGCTGCTTCACCTTCACGTATTGCAGTACAAGGTGCACCCTCTTCATGCTCCAGCCTGATCTCTTTCAAAGCCACCAGACTGTCAGTCAGTTTACTGCGCCCCTTAAACACAGTTGCATATGTTCCCTGTACAGAAAATAATGAGATGTGCTTTCCTGAGACTGGAAGTTCTGAGAATTTATTTGTACTCCACTCCAGTAATCTTTCATGAAGAAACCTATTCATGGACACATGGAACTAGCCCATTTAAATTTTGTTCTGGTAATATTTACATCAGCCATGCTGAGATTACTATGTCTCCACCGTACCTCAGTGAAAGGACTAGACACTTAAATAGGGCTAAATGTATCCAGTTTATGGAGGCCGTAACAGAGATAGACTTCACCGGTAACAAAACTGTTAATGACATCACCGACATGTACAATACAGTAGTTGGGCAGATCCTTGATCAGGTAGCCCCAATTAAGATAAAGAAGGTTAGAACTATCAGGCACTCTCCCTGGTTCAATGATTGCACACGGGCTGCTAAGCGGGAGTGCCGTAAGCTAGAACGCAGATGGAAGACAACAGGTCTCCAAGCCTCTCAGGTTCTATGGTTTGCTAAATTAAAACAATATAAGAAAGCTCTATATATATATACTATTCAAAACTTATTGAAAACAACATGCATAACCCCTGCTATTTATTTCAGACACTAGCTCAGCTAACAGAAAAAACTGATAGAAGGCCAGCGTGTAGTATTACTAACGATAGGTTTCTTAAGTTTTTTAATGATAAAATTAACAACATTAGGCTCCAAATGTGCCCTATTAGCCTTCAAATTAATCCACTACCAGAGCAGTGCTTACAATATTTTAGTGATTTTAATCTCATTGATGCCTCTGAGCTAATTTCGGTTATAACCAAGGCAAAGTCCACAACCTCTCGGTTAGATCCCATTCCAACCAAGCTCCTGAAGGAATCCTTAGGAGTACTATCAACACCTATACTTGATATCATGAATGCATCCTTGACCTCAGGTGTAGTCCCCAATCAGTTTAAAACAGCAGTGGTTAGACCACAGCTTAAAAAACCTAACTTGGACCCTCGCTAACCAAGTAATTATAGACCTATCTCTAATGTCCCGTTTCTCTCTAAGATTCTAGAAAAATTAGTTGCGAGACAACTGCAGTCATATCTAGCCACGCATAATCTCTTAGATAAATTCCAATCAGGCTCCGGCACGGCCATAGCACAGAAACTGCTCTAACTAGAGTGGTAAATGATATAATGTTTTGAAGCGATGCAGGAAACATTACTGTTCTTGTTCTGTTAGATCTTAGTGCTGCGTCTGACACGGTGGATCACTCCATTTTAGTAAATAGGCTTCACTCCACTGTCGGCATTAGCGGAACAGCCCTTAAATGGTTCAAATCCTATCTCACAAACCGTTGGCACCCCCTCACCTATGTCACTAATTAATTATGGAGTCCCACAAGGGTCGGTGTTAGGCCCAGTGCTCTTCTCCCTCTACATGCTCCCACTAAGCACTATTATATGGAAGCATAATGTTAGTTACCACTCCTACGTTGATGACACTCAGTTATACTTATCTGTTAAATCATGTGATAAAGCATCAACCAGCACTTCAATTAGCTGCCTCAATGATATTAGGGATTGGATGAATAACAACTTCCTCTCACTAAACCCTGAAGAAACTGAGCTGCTTTTATTTTGTAGTAGTGATGTAGATAGGGCCAACTTCATTTCGCATATCCGGGATGCAGGGTTGAAGTTTTCAGTTAGTACTCTGGCACGTAACCTTGGTGTTATTTTTGATTAAAATCTTTCATTTAATCCCCATGTTAATGCAATTGCGAAGACATGCTTCCTGCAACTTTGGAACATTGCCAAACTACGGCATTTTCTGTCAATGGAAGACAGTACATGCATTTGTATACAGTAGATTAGATTACTGTAATGCCCTACTTTCTGGAAGCTCTCAGGGCACGTTAAGTACCCTACAGCGCATTCAGAACACAGCCGCTAGGACTGTTAGCAGGAGCAGGAAGTACGACCACATAACTCCCATACTCTCCTCGCTTCACTGGCTTCCTGTTAGGTACAGGGCTGACTTCAAGGTCCTCCTCTTAACCTACAAGGCACTTAAAGGTCTTGCACCAATATATCTAACCGAACTGCTTAATACCTATACACCTAATCGCCGACTTAGATCCCAGAATAAAGATCTCCTAATTGTCCCTCGCATAAATAAATGTATAGGAGCACGAGCTTTCAGTTACAGGGCCCCTAGATTGTGGAATAGCTTGCTGCTTACGTACGGGATGCCCAATCAGTCTCAGTCTTTAAATCACGGCTGAAGACTTACTTTTTTAGTTTAGCTTACTCGCACCAATCACCATAGTGCACCACTACTAATGTCGCTGGAGCTGCTGGACATGCCATAGCACTGTATAGTTTCATTTTTGTGTCTGTCACTACTGGATCCTGCTCATTACTGACCATCCCCATTCCATTTCTTTCCCCACATGTCCGGGGGGGCCGGCTGTGGTCATCGCCTGAGTCCAATACCGAACTACCATCTGGTTTGTGCTGTGCATCCGATGCACCAAGGGATCCTGGCGGCTCATCGGTACCTGGGGCCGCACCCGACTTGCTGAGCCTGGGAAGCAGCTTGGGATTCTGTACTGATCCTGGAGTTTAAAACCAAACTAACTTTGTACTGCTAGTATACCCAAGGGGGTTGGGTAGCCAGTTGACCTTGGACCCTCAGAGGTTTTTTTTCTCCACAGTGGAGTTTTTGGTTCCTCTCGTCTTGTCGTCTGGCTTTAACTTCTATTACTGTAACCTGTCTACCATCTACCACAAATGTAAAGTGCCTTGGGGCAACTCTGTTGTAAAAGGCGCTATACAAGAATAAATTGAATAGAATTTAATTGAATTAAGCTGTACTCACAACAAGTTGTTCTTTTCTTACCTCTCCTAGTTTGTCCAGTTTGATGTAAGTCTCTAGTTTCCCAAAGCCAATTTCTGACTGTATGTAAAAGACAAAAACAGTAGGGAACAACGGGTCATCATCAGTGTACTGATGCAAGGCATGTAATGTACACACATTGAAACAAATGCTTAATTAGTGTGTAATCACACTTGACAACAAGTAAAGATCAAGGACAGTTCTGAAGCCTAATTATCTCCAAGTGCATTTCTGATTTTTTCAAATGAAATTAACAAGTAATACACTTTTACACATGCAAATGCTGCTTGTAATACCCACATCAGGTGGGTTGGAGATGCTAAACTGCCCCCTAGGTGTTAGTATGTGCATGTTCTCTGTGTCTACACAAGATGGATGTTTCTGATGTTTAATCTGATGTTTCTCTGCCTTTCACTCCTTGAGCGTTGGGATAGGTTCCTGCAAATTTATGTGGATCAGACAGCAGGTGAATTTAACAAAATTGGGAGAGTTATTGAAAATTGTAACGTGGAGCCGTCCTGCTAGTTTAGAACATTCTTGCTCATGCACGAATCAAGAAGGGCTGGGAGCCGGGAAAATATTAAATTGTGCAGAGCAGCAGTGCCACAGGAACACAGAGTGTAATGACATTTTCATTTTTTTTGAAGAAGAAGAAGAAAAATAAAATGATTTTGAAACGATTCATAAAAACCATTTCTTTTAAACCAAGGCTTGGTTTTTAAGCAAGTCCTGAATACTAAACATAGTGATGTTTAAGCAGCATGTTGACAAAAGGAAGAACAATAAGAAGGTCAAGAAAAAACAAGAAAGCATGACAACAGAGTGTTTTATCTCAACACAACACATGTTCCAAATCCAAGCTATTCTAAAATAGATTATCTAATTTCTACATCTATCTTAACGCTGCTATCTTGCTTTATCATGCCTACCCTCATTTCTAACACTTCTCTTTCTTTCCTTTTTGCCTGCTGGATATAAAAATGCTTTGGTCACTGAAGTGACAGAAACTAGGCTAATTCAAACCCAAGAGCACAATGCGTGTGCGTACAGTACACACACTGAGCTTTTTTTTTCCCCCTACAGCTGAGTTTCCACATGAGGCTAAATTTCTCCCTCTCTCCCCTCTATTCCATGTGTCCTATATCATCAGCATCTCCACTGACCAACTTAACAAACGAAGCATGTGATCTACTTCACTCTCCCTTTCTCTTACATAAACACAACAGCCTACTGTCAGCTCTGGTGCAGAGAACAGATGAACAAAATCAACTGTTAAGTTACCACCAACTTTAATGATCTGGGTAAATGAAGCCTTTATCAAAGTTTTGTTCTCATCGAAAAAACTCAGACAGCAAACAGTAGTTTGTAACTGACTGCAACTGAAATTTGTTGTGATTAAACATCTGCATTATAGTTTTCATTATAAGCAATTCATTTATTAAAACTAACACCTGAAAAAGTAGATTCATACAAGTACTTTAAAACAAGGCTGCTACGCTAATAAAATTCAGAATCTGTGATCTAGTTACACTCAAGAATATACAATTAAAATGTTTAAATATGAGAATCAGACAGCAAAAGGGTTGAATGTATCAACTGTTATAAATTATATAAACTATGTGATATAAATTTCAATGCCAAACACTGTTTCCAGTAAAATGGTGTAAGGGAAAAGCATTGTGAGATGATGGGTTGTGTTGCAGGGTACTGAAAACCTATTTATTTGCTTTGCAAAGTTGATTAATTGGTTAGACCATGTTCATTCACATTGCCCAAAAATATTTTGTTTGAAATACCTGCAAGTGCAGGAGCACTGGAACAAGAAAATGGCACAGTTAAAAACAAATTGGTAATTGCTGCATAGAAATAAGACAAAGTTGGATAAAACCTGCCCCATGATCTCTTCCATGTGTGACTGCAGGTTGGACTTTTAAAACCATTTTAGTCAGTCAGTCATTTTCAGCCGCTTGTCCCAAGTGGGGTCGCGGGGGAGTGCACCGGAGAACACAATTCTGGAGATACTTTGAGCAAGTTGTCCAAAAATTTGATTCATCAAAGGCACTCAGATTATTTAATTTGGCAATTTTACCAGCTTTACATGTTAACCTCAAGAACTGACTGTTCTCTTGATAAATGTGATACATGGGATAATCAATGTTATTCACTTTACCTGTCAATGATTTTAATGTTAAGGCTAATCAGTATCAAGTATTCAGACATTACACCTTTAATTTAATATTTAAAAATATTTTATTTTTATTTAACCTACTTCCAGTGCATACGTCCCCATCACATTTCCATGCATTATCTTTAGAGTTTGTAGTCATGATGAATGTTTATATAAACATGCATACAGTAGCAATCATAGTGAAGGTGAAGCAGCTTCCAATAGTTCACAGGAAGATGATCAAACAAAAGAAATTTAAAATGGCAGAGACCTTAAAGATCCTTGTCAGTATAAATGATCCAACAGTAAACAATTACAAAGCTAATGGAGCTACAACTAACAATCCCTGGAGAGGTGCACCACACAAGATTTCACTCAGAGTAATGTTAAGGAAGGTAAGATAGAAGCCTGCAGTCTTATGAAACCTGACAAAAGCAGGAACAATGGTTGTGCCAAGAACAATAAGCAATAAATTGCCCCATAATCAATCCTTTTCTCCTACATGAAACACATCCGCTAAAGAAAAGAAGTTTACAACAAGCATTCAAAGGAACAAAGTAGTCCGATTGTAATATTTAGAGAAAGAAGAACTTTTTGTATAATCCCAACAACACCAGATCCACAGTGAAGTGGGAAAGTGGGAGGATGTGATTGCTTTCTGTAAATTCTGCAAACAAAGTAAAATCAATAGGAGAAAAATCTAATCTCATTAGCTAATGAACTGAATATGGGGTGAAGAAGAAACTGAATTTGGAGAATTAAACAATGCTCCCCAAAAAACAGGAAAAAAAAAGCTGGATAGCTCTGGACTGACTCCACTGAAAATGCCAATGTGATTTTTATGATTTCTATTTGTGAATCTATCTGAAGGATAATTTGTTATTTTTTTTAAATGAATGGCAAAAAGCTGAATGACTACTTTGCAGCAAAGTAAAAATGTTACAAATGCTTAGTGCAATTCTTTTTTTTTTTTTATCATGTTAAGGACATAGCTGATATTAAGTAAAAAGTTAAAAGAGTGTTAAAAATGTGTTACCAGCGAAGCACGTCGTAACCTCCGACTCAACGGTTTGTCAAAGGGAGGACTATTCATAGCAAACTTCTCCAAGTAGCCTTCCGGCAAACGAATATCCACTGGCAGAGACAGGCGCTTATTAATGTCCTACATAGGGAAAACATAGGGTTGTCTGAACACTCTTTGAGACAATGTACCATCTCGGTAATTGACTACTAGTAGGCTATAGCCCAAGCTTACAAAAATGTATAAAATTTTCTATTTGTGAAAATAAGATTGTCTAAAATCTACATAAATGCTTGCATATATTCACGGGAGTTCATACAACATTTTTTAAGCATAAAAGTCCTTAATGTTGTTTCAGAGATGGTGCCATTTTACCTCATTGGATATGCGTCGCGAATGGTTGTTGCGCATGCGTACTCGGACGGGACTCTGCACCTCATCAGACGAAGTGCCTGAAGCTTGATCGCTCTCTCCATCTGATCCCATCTTCACATTCTCATGTACTATGCCTAAACAGATAAACAAATGTATCAGTTTAACAAGGGCAATCAAAATGGTGCCGTTATTAACCTTTTTATAATTTTTTTTTCCATTGTTCTGGGGCATAAACCTAACTGTGACCCAAATATTTTGACCCAAGGGTTGACCCAAGGGTTGTCACTTTCACTTTCTTTTCACTTTCATATAGTCAAAAACCTTCAGTATAACCTACCACACATTGTTTTGCTGGTTCCCCATTGTTTATCAACAGCATTAAGTTAAGATAATTCTGAGACAAGCATTATAACCCTTAGTGTTACATTGAATTCATCACCAGAACTCCTGTTGTAACAAGAACCTGGATTCAGCACAATTTGGTGGTTCTCCTGATGGTGCCACAGCCAATCACAGAACTAGAGTGCTCAGCTGGCTTCACTTACTCATATCAGAAGTTAAAAATGTGCATTTTCTTATAAAGTTTACCAGGTTATAAGCATAACACCTGACTTTTGAAACTGAAGTACAGCCTATAAATGGTCAAGAGTAAACCACAAAAATCCTTATCATTAGGTTCCACTGCTCTTAACAGCAAGATAAGTAACATCTTCCTTTATTCATTTTCCAACAAAACTTGAGTGACGTTAAGTGAACTTCATTTTCATCATTGACTCGTAATCCTGAAGCTATCCATGAAAGACTGAAATTAAGATGCCTTGTAGGCAGTAAGAACATCAGAATGATTCTAGATTTCACATTTTAACGGTTAGTTCGATTCAACATCAAGTTCAGTAAAGCTACTGTATCCCAGTGCTTTTGGCACAAATCAACTTCAAATGAGCTTAATTAAGCCAACACAAGTAAAAAAAAATAGTTATTTTTATTTGCAATTTTATATAAATTTATTATGGTATAACGTATATGGACAACCAGAGAGCGACAAAGTATGTTGGAGAGGCATGCATAAAAGAAATAACACGCAAAAAAGAGAGAATCACCGAGAGAGCCAGTCCGGTGAAGGGAGAGGTAAGGTCTGTCCAGGCCATCTCTACGCATCGCACCGCGGCCCAAACCCCCTGCATACTGTCTCAAGAAGGAAGGGGCACTGTGAGATGCAGGAGGGGGCACGGGGCAAACCATGGGCTCTGAGTGAGTGAGAGAGTGAGAGAGTAACAAAGAGAGAGAGAGAATTGAAAAATATAAGAGACAAGCAGCTACATTGGGTAGAGGCACAAAGCTCAAATCAGAAAGCATGCTAGAAAAAGAAAGAGACAGAAATAAATATAGAATAAGTCATGCAGTTGTAGGAGAGTTGGGTAAAGAGTCAGTCAAAACAGGAAATTGTAGGAGAGAAAATGCACTTGTCCATACCCATCAACTTTAGTCTGATAGGAACAGGAAGATGAACTGTGAAAGACCTATGGAGTTTAGCATACCAGGAGCTCTTGATAAACAGTAAAATACTGTTTTGTTTTTCACTCACTTTATTGCAGTTCTCGCAGCCTTTAAGATTAGCACTGAATTATTTCTACACAGTCATTAAATACAATAATAATTTCTTATTTCATTATTCACATCGTGCTATGCTTTGTGAGTGTACTGCCTGCTTTCAAGTCAAGTAGGATTTTATTGTCATATCAGCCATATACACAGTACACAGTTTCCGCTCTATAAAGCAATAATTACCCATAAAGTGAAACCCTCATGATTTTCTAGGCATTCAGTGAAGACCTAATAATGGTGGTGGGTGGCAGTGGTCTAGTGGTAGGGTACTTGCTTATGGACCCATGGATCAAGAGGTCCCAGGTCCAAATCCCACCTCTAGCACTGTCACCACTGGGTCCCTGAGCAAGACCCTTAACCCTGAATTTAGGACATGGAAGTCACTCTGGATAAGAGCGTCTGCTAAATCCTGCAAATGTAAATGTAATGATTTCTGGGAATGCCTTACAGAAAGTTATCTGGGCAGATCTCTCTAGTGTTTAGGTGATACTGGAAGGCAGATGTTCCCACTGACTATGCTGGTCTGAAATCTCAAAATGTCAGATTACCCACCAATATAATGAAGTGATAGTGGAATCAACCAATCTTGTTTTCAGATTACCCACCAATATAATGAAGTGATAGTGGAATCAACCAATCTTGTTTTCACTACTGGCTGTGAGTACTTTGGTCAGCCTCACTGCAGGCCTTCTGGAAGTTCACTGACTGCGAATTTGAGTAGCAACCTGACCGGTGGGTTTCTGACAGATGTCACTGTAGTTCTTGTTTGTCATCTGTCAGACTCCTTGAATCAGAGTTTCATCTGTTCCATCCATTTTCTTTCAGATTCATAACTTTCTTTGATAGTTCCACAGAACAGACTTTAAATCATATATATTTTTCTCCTGTTTCTCTTTAGTCAGTAGCACACAAGTTTAAACCGTTATAGTAATAGTGGATTACCACAGAATTTCATCCCTGAGGCACTATACCTCTTCACAAGCCTTTTGATACCCCAGATTTTCATAATTTTTTCTGTACTTCCAAGTTTTTTTTTTTTAGCCATGCCCTAGAATCTAGATGGTCTGCATTTTTGTTCCAACCCATGACTAAATGATATTTGAATCTAAAAAAAGAAAAAAGGAAGTAAAATATGAATTACTTGCTGATATCTCTAAGAACAGTGTTACATTTTTAGTAGCAATGTTGTAGATGTTTAGAGCAGCATAGAACACTGCTCTAAACATAATGAGGGAACTGAAGGAATGGTTCACCACAAATGAGTGGTGCTGGGAATGGACACATGAAACAAAAAGAAGCAGTATGGTAGGACTGTAGCCAAAAATGAGGGGGAAAGCTGTTTACTATTAAATGTCTGTTATTGCATTAATCTGCTCAGCATATTTTACAGTGTCAGGCATGTTTCTTGCTTTATTTAGCTGACTGGCTGCACTTCATCAACACATGCATGTCTATAACTCTGAAGAATGTTAGCTTCATTCCCCTTCCCATCTTGTGAATACAGCTCCAACACTGCTTAAACACAGAGTTCCTAATAAGATAATGAGCATTACTCCTAGAAATGATGTGAACAGTCAAGAGGTTTTACTGAAGAAATGTTAGCCTAAAGCATCTTTGGGCCTGCCTTTGAGGAAATTCTGCATTTATGAAAAAGAACACCAAGTTTTTTCACAAAATACTTAGTGCCCACACACTCCCATTAATACAGATTTCTGCAGCTTTTACTTACTACAAAACAAACAACAGGTCATATTAATCTTATAATAACCATCATGGTAACAATTACACAATATCATATCCAGTGGAAACATTTTTGTTTCATCTTAACCTTATGAAAGAAGTAAATCTGAAGTATTGTCCTTCTTCACAAATACGACTACAAGCATCAAAGTTTTGTTTGATTTTATTTGGCAGCGTTTTCCAAGCAAATGATGTATTAATAACATACTTTCTAATGCAATGTAGATGGCTATGAGAATGATTAGGGTACACAAATTCATAAATAAACTAAATATTTGGATGCGTTTGTGAATAGCCAAACATATTGAGCATAGAATATTTTCGTTATGACAGCAATATTCTCTAACCACCAGGGAGTAGTGGCCTAGTGATTAGGCCCCAGGATCAGAAGGTTGTTTGTTCGAATCCCAGACCAGAAGTTCTGAGGTACCTTTGAGCAAGGTACCGTCCCCATCACTGCTCCCTGGGCACTTCAGATAGCTGCGCCCTGCTGCACGGTGTGTATGGGTGAAAAGCAGAGAATGTATTTTGTTGCATTTCAAAATAAAAAATACACAATAAAAAGTCAATTTAACTTCAGGGCCCCTATTATATGTGAATTGAGTAGCCATTCCTATCTAATACCATCTTTACACTGCTCAAATAAATGAAAAGGAACACTTTAAAAACACATCAGAAAAAAAAAAATCATGCTGGATATCCATACTGATATGGAATGGGTAATGTGTTAGGAACAAAAGGATGCCACATCATTTGATGAAAATGAAAATAATCAACCTAAAGAGCGCTTAATTCAAAGTCACCATGAAATTTAAACAGAAAAACTGATAACGTTCACCACAGCTTCTCCAGACCCTTTCACATCTGTCACATGATCTCAGAGTGAACCTGCTCTCATCTGTTTAAAGCACAGGTCGCCAGTGCTGGACCTGCCAATTCTGGTGTTCTCTGGCAAATGCCAGTCGAGGTCCACGGTGCTGGGCAGTGAGCAAAGGGCCCACTAGAGGACGTCGGGTCCTCAGGTCCAGGTATTGCCTCATGCTACCAGTAGTGACCCTAAGTCAAATGCAAAACTACTGAAAAGCAGTCAAAAAAAAGATGAGGAGGGAAAAAATTTCTGTGGCTTCCACCACAGGCAAAACCATTCTGTTTTTGGGGTCGTCTGTTGCCCCATTGCTGCCCCTTTAGTGGACCTGTTATTCATTTCATTAACACCAAAACAGCTGATACTGATTAACAAACCCCTCTGCTACTTAAGTGACCAGATCAATATCCCAGAAGTGACTGACTTGATAATATACTCAGATTAAAATGTGTTCCTTTCATTTTTTTTGAGCAGTGTATTAAATCTTGGTATAAGTTATTAAATCTTGGTATAAGTATCTCACTCAGAGTGAATTAATTGTGTAGATTACAGAATTTGTGTCGTAAAACACAAATGTATTTGTGTATTAAGAATTCCAAACAATTTTAATTTAAAAAAAGGGTAAAATTATGTATTCGTTGTGCTTGCCAAGACTGTAGAAAAAAGTATCAGTAAATGAGCATCTGATACAAGTGGGAACTGGTAGCAGAAATTTTAAACCATTGCTTTGTTAAAAAAAACTGAAATTAGCACTTCAATGAAGGGTTAGGAAATTCAGCAAAAATAAAATATAGCTTTTAAACAGCAAACATTTTCATAGAATAGAATACAGTGATTTTTAGTGATTTTTATAGTTACACACTGCCAATAAAATATACTAAATATGTTTTGCAATGAAACATGCAGTAAATCGACAATGTTTAACAACTGATGATGTCCAAGATGCTCAGGAAAACATACTTCATGCTTTAGCAATATAATCTTGAAATAGTGCCCACTCCCATTTTTCTAGATTTTACTGTGCATTGTGTGTTATTGCCATCAACTATTTAACAATAAAAACTGATGTCATCAATTTCATAACCCTGTGCTATAATAGTTCATACAGGGAATTTTAATACGAGAACATGCAGTGCTAATGTGACTGATCACTTTTCACAAAATGCAACCTTACCATAAGCATGTTCTATAAGCTGCATGATTTTGGCATTTCATATTTAATTTTATTTTGATGTTCCTACTAATGAATACAATTTAATAATGTGACTAAAGACAAACCTGATTTCGATATGTATAACTTAAACTGAAAGGTTCAATGTTTTGAAAACTACTTTGTTACTGAATAAGCTAAATTACTATCAAATTACTGTAATTCTTATATATAGTAGAACAATTGTGACTGTTCTTTGAACTAATATCATATAGCCCTCCCCAGAAATTAAGGAAGGTAGGCTATTCCCTATTACTGACCGATTAACTCCAAACCTGAGTGTTTCTCACCATTTTCCTGAGACGCTGGAGCCTCATCTGCTGCTGTTTGTTCTGTTAACTCAGACAGGTTTTCGTCCACTGGGCGAGCACTGCGTAGGCTCATAGACAAACGTCTCTTAATAATCTTCATCCGGTCCATCAGAACTCACTTCATTCGGGGAGCCTGCAAATAATCATAACTCGGGTGGGTATATTATATATATATATATATATATATATACACACACACACACACACAGTCCCGATCAGAAGTTTAAGACCACTTGACAAATGGCAAAAAATAATATGCTGCATGGTTGGATCTTAACAAGGTTCCAAGTAGAGCTTCAACATGTTACAAGAAGAAATGGGAGTGAGACAAAACATTTCTTTGAGCAGCTTATCAAAAAAGTTTAGGACCACACCTCCAAAAAAAAACCCATTTGCCATCAGAACGTCATGACAGTGTTACTACCTGACAGAAAATGGCAATGAAACCACATTTTCGCACAGATTTGGCCTATTAAAGGCATGTGGCCCTAAGATTTTGATCAGCTGTAAAACAGCCTGTTTCAGTTTGAGCGTTGTTTTCAATAAATTGCATGCTCAAAGAAATGTTTTGTCTCACTCCCATTTCTTCTTGTAGCATGTTGAAGCTCTACTTGGAACCTTGTTAAGATTAAGTTAACCATTTGTCAAGTGGTCTTAAACTTTTGATCGGGACTTTGTGTGTGTGTGTGTGTGTGTGTGTGTGTTACACACATATATTCGTAATGTGTATATATATATATATATATATATATATATATATATATATATACACACACACACACACACACATATATATTCGTAATGTGTGTGTATATATATATATATATATACACATACATACATATATACATACATACACATGTGTGTGTGTGTGTATATATATACATACATACACACACACAGGCAGGGAAACACCCTGCCCATCACCAGTCCATCACAGGAGACACAGACTCCAACACTCACACCAAAGGGCATATTAACACCGCCAATCCACCCAACACATGCCTTTGGAAAACAGAACCACCTCAATGTAAGGAAGCACAAACCACTGCGCCAACGTGCCATCCAGAGAGAGAATAGAGCGTTACTTATATTTAAGGGGAAGAAACAATATTCTAATCTATTTATTTTGTAGAACAGAACCACTGCTTGCAAAGGATGCATTGTTAAGTTGTGATTAAGAAGACAAAATGCAGCTGTAATGAGCTCACATTAACTAGAACCAAACAGAAATTAGAGATACAACGCTGGGTAAAACTCAGGGATAATGCTCAAACAACATTACACACCAGCTTCAACAACTAATCAGATGATCAGTATAATGGTCTTTTCTTGCCAAATTGTCAAAGCTGAACACAATTACGTAAACAGCATTTAATTTTCAGCCAGAATTTCATAATCACAACAATATTCTTTTGTGCAGATGCTGTAGATGTAATTATTTCCTTAATTGGGAAATCTGCACTGAATTCTACTTTATATAATTTGATGATGGATAATATAATATGTTGATATTTACTGCTATCGTGATAAATTGCAATCACAATATTCATTCCTGAGCGTATTGTGGTACCGTCAGTAATTGAAGATTAAATGTTTCGTAATGAAGAGAGTTTGTCCTGATTAACCAAACTGAGTGAAGCACAGTTTATTAAATGTGAATGGAAAACATTCTATGTATATTTTGTGGCCCTTTATGGTCCATAAAAAGGCAATGATGTGAAAGTAAATAAATAAATATCAAGACATATTGTTGTTATTGCTTGAATGCTTGTAAGTCTAGTATCTGCTAAGAGTAAATGCAAATATTGTGTATTGTGAAAATGCATCAATGAAAAACGTTGCTGAACCTTGATCAGATCAACTGAAACCACCACAGATTACAACACTGCTCTCACAGGTTTGTATGATAAGCACGAGCCATGATTGCTGCATTACTTCAGCCACTTCTCTACTTACCCTGATGTTTCCAACACTCTGGAGAAAAGGAAATCTAGAGAGATCACACCATATAAGTGAAAGTGACTATTCTCATCATTGTGAAACACAGCACACAGTGAGACAACAAAATTCAACCTCTGCATTTTACCCACACATGTGCACCAGGGAGCAGTGATTGGGACAATACCTTGCTCTGGTACCTCAGGGCAACCTACTGGTCTGTGATTCGAACCCACAACCTTCTGATCATGGGGCCAACACCCTAATAACTAGGCCACCGCTGTTTAGCCCCAATAACTTTAGTTCACTTTACACTGTGTATGTGTAAATGCATTTAGTTTAAATATTAATATATTTATCATAGCCATTTATTCTACTTTGTGTGTTTTTAAAATAGTTGATTTAAGCAAAAGTGGGACCTACAGTAAAGATCCTTTTTTTCCCACCAACACTTCTTCCTCAAAGATTAAAGTTCACCACTATCCTTCATTGTTTTTACAATTTATGGACCAATTTTAATATTCTCAGCAAAATCCTTTAGTTCTATTTATATATATATATATATATATATATATATATATATATATATATTTATATATATGTGTATGTGTGTGTGTGTGTGTGTGTGTGTGTGTGTGTGTGTGTGTATAATATAATGTGACCATTATGAAACAGATTATCATCTTTTCCATGACCAGAATATATGTCTGCTGACATGGTTGTTTAAGAAATGAGGAGACTCAGTACTCAGTTAGGCTTAAACGACCTGTTATCAGTTAAAAAAAATCACTGCCAAACCTTTCCAGTGGAAGGCTTTTCCCTATTTGCTGGGTTGAATGCAGATGCAAAAGCTTGCTACCCCAGAAAGGTAATTGTAACAAATGCAAGAATATAAAAATGCAAACACAATAAGCACCCATTTCATCCATTTTGAAATTTTAGATTCCGTTTCCTCAGGGATAACAGATGTGCTGCATATATGTACATACATATAAATACTTATTACAGTAACACATCACAATAAAATGATTGAGGCAGCAGTGGCTTAGTAGTTAGGGACAAGGTCCCAGAATCAGAAGGTCGTGTGTTCAAATCGCAGACTAATAGGCTACCCTGAGGGTACCTTGAACAAGGTACCGTCCCCATCACTGCTTCCCAGGTGCGTTCAATAGCTGCCCCCCAGCTGCATGGTGTGTATTGGTGAAAAGCAGAGGTTGCAGGTTCGTTGTGGTTCACTGTGTGCTGCGCTGTTTCACAATGATAGTCACTTTCACTTAATGATGAATTCACTAAAAGTACTGAGAGAGCTGATGCAGAGAGAACACACTAAACTCTACCATTAGCTGGTTTAACGCTCACACCGATTCAGTTCTTCTTCTTTTTCTTTCGGCTGCTCCAGTTTAGGGGTCGCCACAGCGGATCAACCGTCTCCATTTCTTCCTGCCCTCTGCCTCTTCCTCCTTCAAACCAATCACCTGCATGTCCTCTCTCACCACGCCCATAAACCTCCTCTTTGGTCTTCCTCTTCTCCTCTTTCCTGGCAGCTCCATCTTCAACATCCTCCTTCCAATATAATCCTCATCTCTCCTCTGGACATGTCCAAACCAACGCAACCTTGCTTCTCTAACTTTGTCTCCACAACATCTAACCTGAGCTGTCCCTTCAATATGCTCATTTGTAATCCTGTCCATCCTTGTCACACTCAACGAAAATCTCAGCATCTTTAACTCTGAAACCTCCAGCTCTGCCTCCAGTCCTTTTGTCAGTGCCACTGTCTCCAACCCATACAACATAGCTGGTCTCATTACTGTCCTGTAAACCTTCCCCTTTACTCTAGCTGGTACCCTTCTGTCACAAATCACTCCAGCCACTCTTCTCCACCCATTCCAACCTGCCTGCACTCTCTCCTTCGCCGCTCTTCCACAATTGCCACTCACACTCACTTTCATTCCTCTCCTCTCCAGCAGATCTCCATCTCTACAGGTTCTCCTCAAGCTGCTCTTTACGCTCACTGCAGATCACGATATCATCTGCAAACATCATAGTCCATGGAGACTCCTATCTAACCTTGTCCGTCAACCTTTCTCTGACTATTGCAAATAAGAATGGGCTCAGCGCTGATCCTTGATGTAATCCAACCTCTACCTTAAATGCATCCATCACTCCCACTGCAGATATCTCCACTGTCACACTGCCCTCAAACATATCCTGAACTACTCTCACATACTTCTCTGTAACACCTGACTTCCTCATACAAAACCACAACTCCTCTCTAGGCACCCTGTCATATGCTTTCTCCAAGTCCACAAACGCACAGTGCAACTCTTTTTGACCTTCTCTGTACTTCTCAATCAACACCCTCATAGCAAACATTGCATCTTTAGTGCTCTTTCTCTGCATAAAACCGTACTGCTGTTCACTAATCCTCACCTCTTTTCTTAACCTTGCTTCCATTACTCTTTCCCATAACTTCATGCTGTGGCTGATCAACTTTATCCCTCTATAGTTACTACAGCTCTGTGCATCGCCCATATTCTTAAAAATCGGCACCAGTACACTTCATCTCCATAATAATAATAATAATAATAATAATAATAATAATAATAATAATAATAATCCTTTATTTATAATCGCACGAATGGGAAATTTGTTCTCTGCATTTCACCCATACACACATGTGCAGCAGTGGGCTGCTATTGAAAGCGCCCGGGGAGCAGTGATGGGGACGGCACCTTGCTCAAGGGTGCCTCAGGGCAACCTACTGGGAAGGGGTTCGAACCCCCAATCCTCCGATCATGACCCAATCCTACCCAACACACTCCGGCATCCAAACAATCTTGTTAGAAACTCTAATGCCATCTCTCCTAAACACCTCCATGCTTTCACAGGTTAAATGCAGAAGTCCAATTTCGTTGTGGTTCACTGTGTGCTGTGACCTCGCAATGACAAGAATAGTCACTTTCACTTCACTTACCCGGGCTTGGGACCGGCACCAAGAAAGATACTGGCTTGTGCATCCTTAGTGGCTGGGTTCACACTGATTCAGTTGATATTTGAAAATATATCTGCCTCATTTGTGTTTATTAAGATCCACACAGATACACTTTGACTGTAAGTGTCGAGTGATGACGTCAGATAAAGTGAGTAGTCCGGGGGGGAGGAGACTCGGCGACGCTGATCGCGGGACATCCTCTCCCTTCACATCCCTGTGAATCCTTATCAATAAATATCCTCGTTTCCTCCGAACTATTGTGTGTTTTATGTCTGTCCCCTCGACCCCCAGTCTGTGAACTGTATGTTCAGCCAGGGCTGCGCCATCTCTTTTCCCAACACCCGGCATTAAAGCAGAGAATGAGATGATTTTGTTGAGCTCACTTGGAACACTGCGATAGAGACGCACTTTGCCCGGTAGCCGGTTAGCAATAGCCTCGTGTCACAGACACGGAGCAGCTATCTAAGCTAGCCTGTCTCTGAGGACTCTCCCACTCGCGGACAGTCTGTGAAAACGACTTTCTTCAGACGGAGTGTTTCTCGGTCAGAAATGACTCGGAGGTCAATTTATTGACGGCTTCACCTCTAACGTTAGCTTCTTTGTTGTTAGCAGGCTGGCTAAAGTTGGCTAGCAGTTGCTGAGGGTTAATGTACAGTCGTGCCGAGTTGCTGAGGAATAAAAAAAAAAACACCACAACAAAGGACTGAACTTCAGAACTGGAGAGGACTAAGCTGGGATTTTGGGGCACAAACACCGCTGGAGAACATTGTAGGCAGGACGGGCTCACCGGAGGTGGAACAGAGAGAGAAGTGGAATAAAAAGGAGAGGAAGCCACATCTGTTCCTACCTGTCCTGCTATCCTGGGACGGGCCGATTCTCTCTCCAGCTGCAGTCCTGAGCCCCAGTTCAACTCACTGCGACAAGTTCGCCTAGAGTTAAAGCCCTCTTAAATAAAAGCCGTGTCTAAAGCATTCGGCCGATGTCGTCAGCCGGACCACCTCACTGTCTGCGTGTGAGTTGGCCAGTAGTGAGGAGCTTGTCCTCTCTCTCTCTCTCTCTCTCTCTCTCTCTCTCTCTCGAGAGAGAGAGAGAGAGAGAGAGAGCAATATCTCTCCACCATCCCGGAAAACACTGCAGCTCTGCGTAAGGGGAGGGGATACTCATTTCAACATATTTAAAGATGAAAACATTTTCATCTCTGCACACCTTTAAATCAATCCAACCACCAGCTCTCTGTTGGCTCTTAAAGTCCTAAATGATACAATCTAATGTGACGTTCAGCACACACACTCCTCTCTCTTCTTGCTGAACGCTGAAAGCTATAAGTGTACTCAGCACTCAGTATATTTACTGATCCATAAACCCCCACCCCCCCACTCTTTTTTTCCTTTTATTTGGGTCACTGTCTCATTAAAGCCAGCAGCGTAAATGCAGGCATTTGCATGCCGCTTTCTTCTGTATGTTGCACCACAAAAAAGAGACTTGGGCTGCCCCATGTGGTAAAGTGTGCAGCTACTAGATGGGTGATTCCAGTAGAATGTATATCTAGTCTGAGACAGACAACACAGTTATATCTGAGAGCGAGTGTTCAGTGTAATAACTCTACATGATGGGCCTTTATGATCAATACATCTCACTTGTCTGCCTTTCAACATTCTTTATTTGTCACATACACAGTTATAAAGGCATTGGCAGTGAAATGTATTCATGAGTCACTCCTAAGACTGTTCTAAGAAATGAAAGAGAAAGGGAAACATGATAAGAATAAAGACAAAATAGAATAAAATAATAAAACAAAAAATAAGATAAATAGATCTAGGAAATGTAAACACCCAAAAAATGATAAATGACAGACTGTGTAAAGTGGCAACGGACAAGGAATGACAATAATGTCCCAGTAATGTAAACCTTTGCTTTCACTCTTGCTGGTAACCATCTGTCACAGATAATTCCTGCCATTTGTCTCCACCCATTCCAAACTGCCTGCAGTCTTTTCTTCACCTCTCTTCCACACTGCCTGTTACCCTGAACTGTTGATCCCAAGTATTTAAAGTCCTCCGCCTTTGCCACCTCCACTTTCCTACCTTTCGTTCGCACTCATGTATTCTGTCTTTTTCCTACTCGCTTTCATTCCTCTACTCTCTAGTGAATATCTCCACCTCACTAGGTTCTCCTCAAGCTCCCTACTCTTGCTACAGATCACAATATCATCAACTACTCTCAAATACTTCTCTGTAACACCTGACTTCTTCATACAAAACCACAACTCCTCTCTAGGCACCCTGTCATATGCTTTCTCAAAGTCCACAAATGCACAATGAAACTCCTTCTGACCTTCTCTGAACTTCTCCATCAACACCCTCAGAGCAAACATTGCAACTGTGGTGCACTTTCTCGGCATAAAACCATACTGCTGTTCACTGATCCTCACCTCTTTTCTTAGCTGAGCTTCAACTACTCTTTCCCATAACTTCATGCTCTGGCTGATCAACTTTATCCCTCTATAGTTACTACAGCTCTGTGCATCACCCGTATTCTTAAAAATCGGCACCAGTACACTTCATCTCCATTACGACGGCATCCAAACAATCTTGTTAGTAACTCTACTGCAATCTCTCCTAAATACCTCCAAACTTCCACAGGTATGTTGTCTGGACCATTCTTCACCATCTTCCACGCTGCCCTCACTTCCATCTTGCTAATTCGCTGCACATCCTGGTTCACTATTCTCACATCATCAGATCTTCACTCTCTCTCGTTCTCTTCATTCATCAGCCCCTCAAAGTATTCCTTCCATCTGCTTAACATGCTCTGCTCATTTGTATGTTACCATTTCTATCCTTTATTCCCCTGACCTGCTACATCTTTCCCAGTCTCTCTTCTGTCTCTCTGTCTAGCCAATCTGTAAAGGTCCTTTTCTCCCTCCTTACGGTCCAACTTCTCAGTGTAATCAGCACTCACAATTCACCATACAGCTATTCTTTAGACTTCACCATTGCTTTTTTGCCCTGCACTTCATCTCCTTGGACTCTTGTCTACTTTCTTCATCTCTCTGATTGTCCTACTTCTTCGCCTGCCTTTTCTTCTGTATACACTCCTGGACTTCTGGGTTCCACCACAAGCTTTATCCTCCTTCTTCCTTCCAGATGTCACACCAAGTACCTTTCTTGCTGTCTGCCTTACCACTACTACAGTAGTTTCCCTCCACTCTTATACATCACCCTGTACTCCCCCTCTTAAAATAAGTTCTAATTACAGCCATTTCGCAAAATCTACAACCATCTGACCTACTGCATTCCTCTCCTAGACATAATACCTACACATCACATCCTTCGCCAACATATCCATTAAAGTCTACACCATTCACATTTACGGCATTTAGCAGACGCTCTTATCCAGAGCGACTTACATGTCCTAATTACAGGGACAGTCCCCCTGGAGCAACTCAGGGTTAAGGGTCTTGCTCAGGGACCCAGTGGTGGTAGTGCTAGAGGTGGGATTCGAACCTCTATCCTACCACTAGACCACCAACACCCCATAAGAGCAGAAAGATGCTGATGTAGTTTTCAGACAGATGAAATGAATTTTTTTTTAAGTAGTGTTACAAGACTTTCCTGATACCGTTGTGAGCAGGGTTCGAACCTGCATGGGGATACCCCATTGGAGTTCAAGTCCAACAACTTAACCTCTCGGCCATCACAGCACTTCCACCACTCTTCCCTGGGTATACTCTCTATCACTTCATCTAACTCACTCCTGAATTCTTCTTTTTTCTGCATCCCACCAACTTTTGGGGCATCAGCAGTAACAACATTCATTACCACAATAATGTCAATAGTGTGCAAGAACTGTAACAAGGAGTTAAGAGTATCTTGAGTGGATGAAGTTAATGAAAGGAATGCTCTATTTATTAAATGTTTAATTATGATTAATACATCTCACCTGTCTGGATTTTCCTCTGCAGGTATGTGACACTTCCAATTAACGTTTGCTTCTATGGCATTTGGGAATGATGTAAGAGTTCCCTGTGCATATGTTCTTGGGGCAGCGGTAGCCTAGTTGTTAAGTATGATCAAAATGTTGTGGGTTTGAATCCCAAACCAGTAGGTTGCCCTGAGGTACCCTTAAGCAAGGTACCGTTCACATCACTGCTCCACGAGCGCTGCATATAGCTGCTCCATGCTGCACGGTATGGGTGCTGCGCTGTTTCACAATGACAAATAAACACTTTCACTTCTTGGAGGGGCTATGCCTAGTTGCATACATTTAAAACAATTTTTTTTTTACATTATCTGCATTGTTTTCAGCTGTTTGATATCATTTAAGACACCCTTTTTAAAACCAAACTGAAAATGGTTTGGACAGAATATTCCAATCAAATTTTATGGCTACTTTTAAACATTTTTTTTAAACATAAAAGGTCATGGTACACAGTGAAAAATAAATTTTGAATTTAAAGGAAGCATGATGGGAAGAAGGTAGGCCAGCAGGTGTAGAGTGATGCTCTTGGCAGATGCTAATAAACCTTGGGTCCAGGCATTCATGTGTACAAGCAAATGTGACAACTAGAAACATCAGAGCATCTCTGGACATAAAAGATCTACGTCTAATATCTTGGTGCCAGATCTCCAGAACAATAGGTCTTGCTGAGTGCTCCCAGTATGCACTGGTACCATAACTGGTCAAAGAGCAGAGAAATATTTAACTGGTAAATGACTGCCCAAGGGTCTTTGATACATGTAAGGAAATATTTTATGGTGGCTTTGACTAGGTGTTAGGATATTATATTGCAGCTTAATGTGTATGAGGCTGCCTAGCCACAGACCAATGAGAGTGCCGATGCTTTCCCATCTCCATGCAATAGGCATGTTAGCTTCAGAACTGCACCATGGAGCAATGGAAGAAAGTTGCACCATATCCACATTAATGCAAGGACCCATGATTTACCTGAAAATTGGAATAGAGAGCTCTGATTAATCCAGTTTCCTTGTGGACCACTGTTTGTGTGTGAGGAAAAAAAAAATGGCACCAGAATGCACTATGGGAGGATTACAGGCCAGCTGGGGTATTCCAATGCTCTGATTAGTTTTGCAGCAGGGAAATCTTGGGTCCTGGCTTTAATGTGGATGTTATTTTGACATGTTCTAACTACGTGACGTTGACCAAGTACAACCCTTCACAGCAGGAAAAATGTCAGTGGCCTTGTTCGGTAGGGTAATGCACCTTTCACCAAATTCCCCAGGCCTCAGATCAAATTAGCATCATGAACAAACCAGCATGATTCATGAAGGCCCCACTCTGCAACTTAAAAGCTTTAAGGATCTACAGCTATGTCTTGGGGACAGATACCACAGCACAACTTTAGAGGTCTTTTGGAGTCCATGCCTTGAAGTGTCAGCTGTAATGGTGGAACAAGGGGGACCAAGATAATGAAAGCAGGCTGATTTAATGTCATGCCTGAGTGGTATTAGTTTTTTTTTTTTTTTTACTTACCATTATAGGTATCACTAATTTAAATGATTTTCTTTAAATAGTATTAAGTGAAAGTGCTAATAATTCCTGCATACTATATAAATAGTATTACATTATGGTTAACAAATATAGATCTGTATGACCATTTTGCCCATCACATTTAATGCAAATGTTTTAACTTGGTAATAATTACACTCAGAACTGAATACCTCTGATCGAATAAATACAACAGTTTACATTGTGAAAGGGGACATTGAATCTTGGAATGGAAAGCTATTTAGCTTATTTACCTTCAGCTATTTATACTGGGAAGAAATCACAGACTGCCAAGTTTTGTGCACAATTAGCCTGTATGTGCTAAATTCCTCCCACCCACACTCCTGATGTGTGATGGTTGTGATGTCACTGGGATTCAAAGCTATAAAGCAGACAAATGCTACACTCTGGTATAACACTTATTTATTTGTGCAAATGTCATTACAGGTATGTGTTGGGATAAAGTAAGACGTAAACAGTGAAGAATGAAACCTTTAACAAATGTGTTTATGAAATTTGTTCTGTGTATAGTGCATGTGTTCTGAAATCTTCTGTCTTGCTTGTTAAGTGAGAAACTGGAGGGCTTCCTCCAGAATCTGGACTCCCCACACTAACAAAGCAGAAAGGCACATGAGAGATTTTCCCACTAGACCAACACTGCAAAGAAAAACAAAACATAAGATTCACGGTGATCAGTAGAAAGACATCTCTGCTTGTGTTTCCTCCCTTTATAGCCATTATTTTTTTAAAATCCTTATTTTAGACTAGATCTGAGACTATAGTTGTGTTGTTTTGAGGTCTAGTCTATAGTTTCAAGACCCATCGGAATTGATTCCTTGGAGAGAAAATAGATTCATGTGCAATGAGTACAGATTCAGACTAGTTTTGCTTAATTAACAAGGTTCTGACCAGTCAGAGTGAATTAAACTTTTTTTTTTTTTTTTTTAAAACCTGGTTCAGGATGTAATCTGTATTGTATAGTACCTTAAGAATATTCTATGGGAATTCCCCCAGTAGTCAACGACAACAAACAATAAACAGAGCAAGTAAATAAACTTTAAAAGTATGAATAAAATTAAACACTGGCAACACAGTAACAACTCTTGTCAGGAAGCCGCTGGTAGACATTAGTGTTTCTTTCCCTTTTCGGTTAATTTGTAAATAGTATTACTTTGTTGTAAACACTACTCATACCTGCATGTAAATAGATGCTTTTTTGAATTTTTTAGTTCATGCTTTACAACATTTTCAGCGTGATCATACACAAACGTTTGATGAGCTACAAAAACAACAAACCACAAAAATACTCACCACAGTGAGTAATGCACCATGCTGAAAGTGGGGATGGAACTGGATCAGCCTAGGCTCTGCTCCAGCCTCACCTCTGACAAAACCACTGAAAAGTGTACAAAATAAAAATACCTCATAAATGAGAAATCGTACATTTAAGACTGCTGTACTCCATAATAGAGGTCTATACCAATTATTAAGCTGTTTCAACATTTTGGCAGTGGTGTTGTTTGCAGAATTTTTTCCTGTTTAGTCCCACTCATGTCTGCTCTTGGCTTGATAACTGCCTGCAATTAATTTTCCTGAGTTAAGAGAAATAGAAGAAACTTGATCTACTCTTGTATTGCAAGCAAACAGCGGAGGAAATAGCAGTGCTAACAGCACATCCTATAGTATATTGAATGAGAATTTCTGTTTTAGTAGATAAATAAAAGGAAAGCAAATGCCGTGTTTTATGGCCGTAATAGCAGAAATTAGACTGATTTTTTGAAATTTAAGGAATTTTAATGCGTTTAGATTCTGTTGTCTGTTATGCAATTATACTCACCATGGAAGCAACTCAAACACAGGGCTAGAGCGGGTTCTAAACACAGCAATGATAGCAGGATGGCTGTCTGCATTGCCTAACAGAGACGTCAGAAGAGGAAACCATTAGAAAACTTATAACTTACAGCAGAATGGTCAATGTCTTTGACATTTCAACTTCCTATTTTGCAGAAATAACATCTAAAACATGTAAACACAATAATACATTAAACTCATTAGAATTTTTTTCAATAAATCAGCGTGAAGGCTCTTAGCCTTCTTGCATATTATTGTCTCGGATATGCTATTGCCATCGAGTTGTTTCTGAACCAAATCAACAGTAATTTCTCTACGTCTTCCATTGTCTGCGTTCTTTGTTTGTTAAAAATTTCACCCCTTTTGCTACATTAGCTGCTTTGATGGCTTCCTCGCACTTCAGAAATGTAGATATTGTCGACTTGGCCATGCTGTACTCTATAGCCAAATCAGACACCCTGCGACCAGATTCATATTTGCTATAATTTTGTTCTTCAATTCTGTCGTTGTTCTCGCAGTTTTCCTCTTCACTTTGCTGCTGCTATCACTGTCCTTCTTTGGTGCCTTGGGGTGGTATTTATCACAAGAAAAGAAAGGAAAAAAAAAAATCACAACAAATAATGCACGCAAGGAGATGGCGTGTCTGGTCGAGATGAAAAAAATTGCACAGATATGGAGCAAAGCTCCACAAAGCTGTTCGGGTGTTGAAAAGTTAGACTAAGGAGCAGTTTACGATTTGAGGTACCACTGTATTTCAAAGATGCGGTTTAAAACACTGCAAAACCTTATGGACTGAATTAACACACCCATGACCCACATAAATAAACTAATAAATATTGCATTTATCATTTGTTTTTGATATCAGTACTGATATGAGAAGCCTCTAACCAATCAACATCTGACAGGGTGAACATCACAGCTCAGTTGAGTGTTGCTGGGTGTTTTAATGAATCAAGGCATTCATGTAATGCAACCAAAAATTCTTTATTTTGGCCGTTTATTAACCATTAAAGACAACCATTTGCCAAGTTGTTTTTAGGGCTTTTAATATTCCATTTTTTCTGAGACGATTATGTGAGTTTGCTTAAAAAACAAATTCGTAATGAAATCTTACATGAATACTGAAAATATGAATACATACTGCTTTCCAACCACTGATAATTCCTTTGAATTTAACAGGATGCTTTAATTAAGACACCTATACAATTTAAATATTTTATTCATCTCCTTTCTGATTGGCTGCTGGTTTTGTGACATCACAAATCTTTGATCTGAAAGCGATTTTCCAAATTGTCATTTTTATGAATTATATGGATGTGGAATTAAATGACTAATTTGAACCTTGCAATATGAAGAGACTTATCACCGTTGCAACATGTAGCAGTATAATCACAAAACTAAAATTTTATTTATGTATCATACTGCCTTAGAAAAAATATCACTAAATATATTTTATTATATAAAACATAATTTATATATTTTTACAGTTTCGTATTATTTCCAGGATGGTGAGAAAGGTGCACAACTTTTATTGATTATAAAGTAGACAGTTCCCCTTGCCACAACAACTTCAAGAGATTGAATGCTTCTCCCCATCAAAATGACCTTGTCATTGAATGCATTTTCTGCACAAAACTCCAATAGTCACGAGCTATGGCACACATGTAGGCTTTGCCTTCAAAAATGGAAAACAGCATTGATGCATGTCCTTGAGCAGTAATGATAAACGATAGACTCGTCTCTTAAGTTTCGTGCATTGTCTGCTTTAGGCATGATAAGAGAAATCTTAATGGTGGGTTACAAGATTATTTTGGCTGATTACAGCTCATTGTTATTGATTGTAATCATGGGTTAGCAGAAACACTGCACTACATTTAAAAGATAAGGATCACAACTGTAGGGTTATTTGTACCTTTTAGCAATACAGCCAGCCTTTCTCCAGTGGGATCCCAAGCAAGAGACTGAACTTCTCCTCCAACACTATCAGTAAACACAGAAACATAAGTTTTAAATTTAAACACCATGAAACAATTCATATGTCACAACTCAAATACACAGAAACACAGCTTACGTGATGTCACCATCAGCCCCACTGAATGTGGTGTCTGAAAGATCAGCCACAACCGCAGCAGATTTCAGTCCTCCTGAAACAGGTAATAACAGAAATCTTTGAGCTAGTTTTAAAAGAGTTAACACTGACTATCGGTTTCAATTGTTCATGCCAACACTTGTGATGAGACACATTTACAGAGTGACTTCCATTACCTAATTACAGGGACAGTCCCCCTGGAGCAACTCAGGGTTAAGGGTCTTGCTCAGGGACCCAGTAGTGGTAGTGCTAGAGGTGGGATTCAAACCTGGGACCTCTTGAGCCATAGGCCCGTAAGCAAGTGCCCTACCACTAGACCACCGCCAGCCTACCACTAGACACCTGCCACGTAACAACTTAATGCCAACAAGTTTGCGAAAAAAAAGTCTTGGTTTTCTTCAAAATTAAATACTTGGAGCTTGTGAAAGTTGAGAGGTTTTTGAACATAAACAACAGAGGTGGGTTGGCATAAAAATTGATGATCCTGGCTGCAGGCCCTGGGAATCTTGTTAGCATACAGTTTCTGTGTTGGGTGACTGGATTAAATCAAACCAGATGTGGAATCAGAGCCACAGGCCTAGACGTAAAGGTGAAAGGGAAAAACATTTAGGGAGTTGCGTGTGTTTGTAAGTGAAAACTCATAGAAGGACCTCAGCAGTGATTAAACAGAAATCATAGCAGCTGAGTAGCTTAAATTGAGGAAAGTTAACTTTGCAAATAGTGGCATGGATTGACAAGAACATGAGGAGCATTGGGGCTGAGATGTTTCAAATGGATGCTTTGTAGGCTCAACCATGCTAAACAACAGTCAACCATTTCTGGCACATGCAAAGAGGAATCTGGCCATTGCCAAAACCTTCTACAGCACTGTGACAACATGGCTTCTCTCGTTGTTGGTATAATGTTAAAATGGACAAAGGATCGACATCAAGGATGTGATGGTACCAGTTTGCTATTCAGAAGTTTAAACAAATTTTTTTTTTTTTTTTTTTTTTTTCCTGCAAGTCTTTACTGGCATTTTTGTATGCTGTAAAATAAAACTGGCAAGCTAAAAGCAGTGATGTTTTTGACATCTTTCTAATAACAGGAATGAAATGGTGCTTCAGATAAATGATGAAAAAAGAGGTTTATCAAAGCAGAAAGTTTAGTAGAGCATAGAGATAAAAGTATATATAAAAAAGTAACAATATTGAGTAAGGATTATTTCATTTTAACTGCTTCATCATCATGTACCTGTCATCTCTAAAAAAGTCAGTGCATAGATCACCATTTCTCCCTGAACACTGAACAACAATCGGCTTCCATCAGGACTCCAGCAACCAGACTGTGGGAACAACACAGAGATTAGGACAACAGTAATAATTTCATTAAGCTTTTATAATGTCTGAGAGTGTAAAGAATACATAGAATTAAAGTTTTTTTTTCCCCTTTTAAACCTGAAAATGTACAAGTTATCCTACAAAATATTAAGAAAAATGATAACGTCTAAAAAAATTAAACAATCTGCACTATTTAGGAAAGATTATTTACAATTAGGAAATTTCAATGGCTATTACAAAATAATAGAACACATTTGCTCAACAAAATATTTTTGATTTTTACCTCATTATGAAGTACTTTTTTACGAACAGCACAATGCTAGTGCTCAAAACCATGATACTAAATATCAAATTAAATAAAATCATGTAGACATTTATCATTGTCCTTCAAAATTGTTATTCATCTTAGAGCTGTTAAATTATGGAAAAAATAATCATAACATTATTTTTATCAATACTGAGATAAACAAAACATGATTACTTACTGGTTTTGGAAACATCACCCAGATAGATATATTATATATATATATATATATATTTTTTTTTTTTACTTATTTAACAGCATTTAAGCAATTTTCCTTTGGACTTTTTCCTTATATTTCCTTATATTTTAAACTGAAACCATTCTAAAAAGTAAATAATATATAGATTCATAAGAATAATATAATGAATGAATGATAAAAATAAATATAAATGACCTCCACATAAATTAGCTGAATCATGTGTGCTGCTGCAGGCTATTAAAAAACATCAAGTAATCTCTTAAAAAGGTTTTTAGCCAGAAACACCATTCTGTTAATATGGTTTGGTCTCAAAGTCCAGATATTTCTATGCTAGACTAGAGTCACGGGTACATCTTCTGGGATTCTCTCCACTACTCTATTATAGTACATTACTATAACAGATTCTTCTAGCTTCAGCAGTTTTATTTGATTATAATTTTATGCAAGTTAGAAGCATTTTCACCAGTTGTTTCAGACTTCTGGACATCTGCTAATGGACTGTACAGTGGTCATGCTATACTTATTAGCTTGCTATTATCTTTCAGGCTAGAAAGTTGTAAAAACCCACAGTGGCTAGAAACTCTTAATGTGGTAAAAAATCATATAAAGTAGTCTGCAATATAAACTATTACAATCTCACCTGACATCGCCCTTTCAGACAAGGCCACCTCTCACACGTCCACATTCTGGTTTCCCAAACTCTGAATACAAACACATACACAAAGACTATCAGTCCTCAAAATAACTCAGGACCTGTAGCACTCAGATACTCATTATTAAACATCCTTCTAGTGCCATGTGTTCACTGGCACAGTGTCATGGGTGTCCATGCATGAGTGCTCTGGATAGAGTAAAAAAAAAAAGTAAATGTTTACAAAAGAAAATCACAAAAATGATGTTATTATTAATTACATATTCATTATGATTAATGCTGAGTATCATGCAGAAAGCAGACCACCAGTTTAACTGAGATGTGACCAAATCAAACCTTAATACTTTAAGTCAAATATATTAAAATAAAAATCTAAATTTATTCACTGTTGATGTAAGAGCCGACAAGCCCTTCTTTCTACATTACATGAGCATTAATCATTTGCAATGGAGTTTACCTATATAGCTTTTGTGATTATGAACCATTATTTCCCTTTCAATATTGAGAAAAAAAAAAAATCAATATTGTAGTAAAAAACATTTTACTACAATACTACATTTTGCTAAGTAGTATTACAAACTACAAAGCAAATTTATTTCCTCCATTCTTATCACTATTACAACAGTGTTTGCTTTGAGGCCCAGTCCCCTTATCAACCACATTATTATTCTAGCCCACTAGTGCCCCTTATTTGATGCTACATGAAAGTGGAAGCCTGGGAAATTAGGCGAGGTATGATAAAACATGATAAAAGCTCTTGTAAATAATTCTGCCCTTCTAAGTTACCGACATAAAAATACATAAGTGAATGTTAAAATCATAACTATTTAACTCTGCCCTATTTGGACAATTACTCTCAAATGCAGCATTTCATATTTCTTTGAGGAATAATCGAAGAGAACAAAGGGGAAAATGAAAGGTGCTAATATTTCTTTATAGTGTTACGCAATAATGCATGCACTTGCGACAAGAAAGAAAGCTTTTAAAATAGAAATGCCATACATTTAATCGCTAATGACTATAAAGAAAAAAAAAAAAACCAAATTTTTACTTCAGCAAAGTATTCCTGATTCTTGGTAACTGACAGTTTATTTTAAATCTTTTTTCGGTATTTTTAATGAACAACTTTTATATTTTTATTATGTTTCCAACATCACTCCTCAAAAGATCCTACAGGCAACTCAACAAAAATATAAAAGGGAATTGAATACTGCTTTTAAATCTGTTATTTGGGTATATATATATATATATATATATATATATATATATATATATATACACACACACAATCTATATAAATCAGGCTATATAAATCACACACTGGCTGTTATCCCACTATCAGTACACTCTTGGCAGCAACGCAGGTTCCTTATAAACATGGCATCCCCTATGTCACACATTGGCTTAGAACTAGACTTCTCTCATCATTACCAAAGTATATCTATTCTTAGTACGATAAGCAAGCAGTATAGATGCCAATCTAGGGCTCCAGCATGATAACCTGCTCACAGTACCAATCATAAAAATAAATAAAACCACAGCGTCTGACTAAAATCAAATGTTCACTGCTAAATGTTTGAAACAAGGCAGTGCTTATTACTGAGATGGTAAAGTCAGATATTTGCCTACTGACCAAAACTTGGCTTAGACCCACTGACACCATCCCCTTAGTGGAAGTCTCCCCTGATGGATTCTTGTACCTGCATAAATCACACTCAGTAGGGCCTGGCTGCAATTTTTGATGAATCATTTAAGGTTGAATCAAAAACCACTGAGGCTTTCACATTTGAAGTGATGCTGCTAGCATTAGGTCAAAGATTAGTAGTCCATATTCTATTAATTTATAGTTCTCCAGGATATGCTGCATTTATTGTAGATTTTGGCAATCTGTATTTGATTAGGTTTACTAGATTTGTGATGTTAGGCGGCTTTAACATACATTTACATTTACGGCATTTAGCAGACGCTCTTTATCCAGAGCGACTTACGTGTCCCTAATTGCAGGGACAGTCCCCCTGGAGCAACTCAGGGTTAAGTGTCTTGCTCCGGGATTCGAACCGGGGACCTCTTGATCCAGAGGTCCGTAGGCAAGTACCCTACCACTAGACCACCACCACCATCCATGTTGATACAGAGACGGATGCATGTACCATGACATCACCCACATGTACAATACAGTAGTTAGGCGAGATCCTTGATCAGTGCTTCAGTTGCGAAGTAAGGTTAGAACTATCAGGCACTCTCCTGGTTCAATCTTTTACCACCCGGGCTGCTAGCGGGAGTGCACGTAAGCTAGGCGCAGGTGAAACAGCAGGTCTCAGAAGCCTCTCCAGGTTTCTGGTTCGCTAAATTAAAACAATATAAAAAGCTTTATATAGGTACTCCTGCAGAGTACTATTTCAAAAACTTATTAGAAATAACATGAATAACCCCCGCTATTTATTTCAGACACTAGCTCAGCTAACAGACAAAATTGATTGAAGGCCAGCGTGTAGTATAGGTTTCTTAAGTTTTTTAATGATAAAATTAACATTAGGCTCCAAATGTGCAAATCTTTCATTTAATCCCCATGTTAATGCAATTGCGAAGACATGCTTCTTGCAACTTCTGAACATTGCCAAACTACGGCGTTTTCTGTCAATGGAAGACACGGTGAAAGTAGTACATGCATTTTGTATACAGTAGACTAGATTATTATGTGCCCCCTACTTTCTACAGAAGCACTCAGGGCACATTCGGCACCTACAGCGCATTCAGAACACAGCCGCTGGGATTATTGTGCTTAGGAGCAGGGAAGTGCGTCAGATAGCTCCCATCTCTCCTCCTTCACTGGCTTCCTGTTAGGTACAGAGGCTGACAGGTCCTCCTCTTAACCTACAAGGCACTTGAGGTCTTACCAATATATCTAACCGAACTGTAATGCCTGTACCTAACGCCAATTTGAATCCCAGAATAAGATCTTCTATTGTCCCTCGCGCAAATAATTGTCTAGGTGCACAAGCTTTTGAATTTACAGGGCCCTAGATTGTAAGATAACTTGCTCTCTTCGTATGGGATGCCGAATCCAGTCTCAGTCTTTACAGAGAGTCACAGCTGAGAGCTTACTTTTTAGCTGAAAACACCGCAACAATCACCATGGTGCACCATTACCTAATGTCACCATTACCTGCAGGAGCCATGCTTGATTTGCTGAGCCTGAGAGCAGCTTGGGACTCTGTATGCCGATCCTGGGTTAAACCTGAACTAACTCTTTGCCACTGCTAGTATACCCAAGGGGTTGGGTAATGATCGATATGAACCCTCAGGGTTTTTTTTTCTCCACACAGTGGAGTTTTTGGTTCTTCTCCTCCATAGTCCTCTGGCTTTAGCTTCTAGCAGACATTAACCTATGTCTACCATCTATGTAAAGTGCCTTGGGGCAACTCTGTTGTGAAAGGCGCTATACAAGAATAAATTGAATAGAATTGAATACATTTTTTACAGATACTAATTTCTGTATTCTGAATACTCGTATTTCGTTGCATCCTGACTGTGCAGGTAACAGCCACCTGAAGGGCAGAGGTTGCTGCTAACAGCCGGCTCCCATCTGGTGACCAAGATACATTTGTAACTCCTCCAGCTCCGACTCGTTGTAGAGGAACACAGTTCTCTGCTGCCACATCCCATACCTAATTGACACAAGTGAAACCTTTCACACAGTGCCATAACAGCATCTAACATTTACAGCTATAAAACGCAGTTTAGAAATACGGGTTTTCCACAGCGTATATTCACATCCAGATTAGCAAACGTTTCACACGATCAATGTGAAGTCCCTTCCACAATTTATGGCACCCTTTCGAAAGATTAGTAAAAACTTTCAAGAAAAAATCCAGTGGCTTGAAACAAAGTGGCTTTATATCATATGAAGAAAACTAAAATCTGGAATTTTAAAAAAACAACAACAAGGTATTCAAAGTAAAACAATCACTTATCAAAACATAAAAAACTGAACAAAAACTACTGGCATTCTTGGAAATTAATGTGACCAAAATGTCACTGAAGAATGTTTCCAAAAATAAATTGTGACTCCTTAATAAGGGAATACATTTGTGTGAATCTTTAAGGAAACAGTCTTTACTTGTCTTTATAAGGATGCTATAATATTGCAAAGTGAACTAAAATACCTGCTGTGAATAAACATAAGCATTAAAACACACCATCAATGCAGTGTCCACAGGGAGGCAGACACTATTAAAGAACCAGAAGAGACCAAGCAAAGTAGGAAGCCCAGGCTAGGTATTGGCATGAGACAATGCCAGGCACAGCCAGAAGAGGGCCTGTGTGAGAGCAAAAGAGAGATTTTTTTTTTTTGCTTGTTTTTACGTGACAGATTTGTGATGTTAAATTGAATACAATTTATTATACTTGCACCCCAGCAACAAGCAACAACTGAGTTATTAAGTGTGAGTGTGTGTCTCTCAATACCGTGTGGAGAGTGAGGTAGGATCAACATGCCAGACGAGAGTAGGCGGGTGTGGCAGGCCACTGCCAGAGCAGATACACACAGAGCTTCCCTGCATAGCACTGACGTTCCTCTGCAATCTATGCTTTAGTGTCGGAGCTGTTGCACTGAGAGGAGATGGACCAACAGATCAAGACCATGTACTAGATACTTCATCTGCACAACTTTAAAAAAACAAAAACTGGATATCCCAATGATCTATATATTACATAAATATCACTCCTTATAACAGATTTTCTTGTTGATATGTTTAATTTAAATGTACAATTGCATGCCAAGGTTTAGGCAGGTATGCAAAAATGCTGAACACAAAGAATGCTTTCAGAAATGTAAATAGTGATTGTTTATTTTTATCAATTTGTCAATGTTTATTTAATCAATTTGCAAAAGTATTTAGTGTTACTACCTTTTGCCTTCAAACCAGCATCAATTCTTATAGGTATACTTGCACAAAGTCAGGGATTTTGTAGGATTATAGTCAGGTGTATGATCAACCAATTTTAGCAAACAGGTGCTAATGATCATCAATGTCTCATGTAGGTTGAAACACAGTCATGTTTGGAACAACCTACCAGCCGAGTTCCTTCAAAAACTGTGTGCAAGTGTACCTGAAAGAGCAGTGCTGTTTTACAGAGGCAAGGGCAAAACACAAATATTGATTGATTTAGATTTCTCTTTTGTTCATTCATTGCATTTTGTTGATTGAGTGAAGGCAAATAGATAACACTGAATTTTTGAAAGCATTCTTGGTTTACAGCATTTTTTCACACCTGCCTAAAGTTTGCATGGAACAGTAATGTATATATTTTAATTAAGCTCCCAACATAGCACATCACCCCCTCCAGCATCCCCAGTAAGCATTTATTTGAAATATAACGTAGATACAAATATAGATAAACTAAAGATTTTTTAACCTCTATTCTGGTTTTACTTTAAAAAATTACTCAGCGGTGAAGATGTTTATATGCTACATATTTTTAAATAATTTTGCAAAGGGCAAATCTGTATTTGCTCATCTTCAGTACCTCCAAGAGTTGTAGATCTTGATGGAATCATCCAGAAGGGCTACTGCGAATTTATCTGTGTGAGGATGCCACGTGAAGCTTCGGATAGCGCTGTCAGACCTGAAAATAAAAGCGAAACAATGGAAAGCTATTCTATTAAATATCTGTTGAAGTATAACATAACAAAATTTCTCAACTCCTGAACATATGCAATCAATCCTCACGTTGCTTTTTTCCCTTCTTTATTATGTGAAAAATTATGCAATTTCAAAACATCCTTACCATCACTGTCAACCTCACTGATTATCTGACTAATTCACAGACTAATTACATACATTTTTATATATATATATATATATATATATATATATATATATATATATATATATATAATATATATATACACACATATATATATACACACATATATATATATATATATACACACATATATATATATATATATATATATATATAAACATTATTGGCAGTCTCCTTAAACTGGTGGCTAATACAGTAAATGCAGAATAATTGCAAATGTAAAACACATACTACTCAATGGAGAAAGTTAGGAGGGGGGGGAAAAAAAAAAAAAAAACTTTACCAATTGAGCACTTGCGAAAATTCAGCAACCATCTCCTCACCACTTAACTGACAAATAAAAACACATATGCATGCGCACACACACACACACACACACACAAATGAACACAATTGTACATAAGGCAAAACAGCTCATGTTACAACACTGCTCCTTTCTATCGCCCCCACAGAATTTTTTTGATAGTGAGATGTCATTCGTGCATGAACTTTACTGTCCCGCACAAGCACAGCCTAAACATTTTTTTTGTGTGTTTTTTTTTAAACCCTTATTTCAGTAATTCATTTTCCAGTGTGAGCACTAAATATAATTATGCAAATTTAAAATCTTTGCATTATTAAATTATTATTATTAAACTCCCTCCAGTAACACTTTTTTCAATATTGGATAATTTGTCAAAGTGGGATTTGTTACAGTAGGATATCACTAAAGTTGCAGGCCTTGTGATTTGCCACTTTCCAAAATGTTATTTAATTAAAAAAAAGCTATTAATTTTTCAGTCCTAGTCACATTGAGGCACAAATCAGATTTGTGCCACTTCAACATGTGAACATAGTCTACTTAGTGTTTCCTATACCAAAATTTTGATAACAACAAACCTACATGTTGTATCAGAGGAAGAAAACGAAATGATGAAATCAAGAATGGACATGTGGTTATGCTCACAGTCAGATGTGGGAACAGAGAGCCATGAAATGAAGACATCCATCGAAGCAAAGCCAAAATACAGCCGGAACTCACTGTCAGCCACTTTGGCACTGTAGAAAACAAACAAGCACAAATGTCACCAGGTTGGTGAATGGAAAGCATTTTTTTGTGTCAAAATGATGAGTGCACAAACATAAGTTGCATATACACACCTTCTTCAGCGCTATTAGTGATTTCATCTAACAGACCAGAAAGCCCTGCATCACGCCTATATAGGTGAGTCACAAAAGAATGGAATCTTGTAATGGGTTTTTTTGTCTTAGCATTGCAATCAACTTTATAATCATAAAACTGTTTCAATTTTCTCCTTTTTCATTATGACGTTTCCCATTTCAGAAGAAGAGATTTCTTAAGCATGTGTACCAAGCACCAGCGCTCCTCATCCATATGGTATCTTTGTGGTCCAGAAATGCCGCTTTGCTGCTACTCTCTGGACGGCTATGTGGCTTCAGAGTTTCCCTAGGAAAATTCAGACTTGGTGGTTCCCAGTGCTGAAAGTACAAATAAGACAATACATATGTTTTAAAGGAGAACAACAACAACAAAAAAAAAACTAAACATACAAGCATACAAGTTCTAGTATAACAAATCAAACAAGACATTATCATTTTTCTTTTTTTTTTCTATTTATTTATTTATTTTTAAGTTTTGTAAATTCAGATCTGCACTATAAATATGTGCTATAACCATATGAGAGATAATTTGATTTAAAGCTTTGTTTGGTACATATAACATATATAATATAACATATAATATGGTACATACAATATGTAGAATTAAAGTTAATATTGACCATAAATGTATGCATTTTATCAGTAGTGGGGTTTTACAAGGCAAACAAAAAAATAACATAAAAAAAATACTTGCATATGTGTGAGATATCAATTTAATTGAAAATTTTCGAATTTATTTTCTGATTTCTTGTTATTGCTGAGCAGTTTTTTTAATATAATCAGTTAAAAGTGATTTCTAATGTAAAGTAGTCACATTTGTCACATTTATATTTCTAAACACGGTTTGTTTTCTCCTCTGCTGCTTTACTATCTTTAACACAAACCCCAACATTACTGCTTGACAACATATAAAAATTTCATAAGCTACAGAGAGCACAGGATCATTCATATTTTCAAAACAATAGTTGTGTACATATAACCAAAATGTTTTGTCACAGTCAGGCACAGTTAAGTATTTAATGGCTTTTAACAAAATATGGCAAATACAGAAAAATAAAGTGACAAAAATGCTCACTACAATCTTTCAGAAAGTTAATGTGGAAAAGTAAGGATCTTCTGGGCAACAGAACAATTAAAAAAACTATTTAAATATAATGGACTTCCATTAAGTAGGAGTAAATTACTTTTTGTAAAACCACAATTCACAGGCAATTCTTTAACAATAAGTAAATTAATATTTTACTTTCTAATGTTATGCTCACAAGTTGATACTACAAAAGGTTTCCCACTCAATCCACTAGCATCTAAGATTAAACCTAGTTGTTTAGACTTCCTAGTTAAACTGCAATGATTACACTGATTAGCTAACTTTAAAACAACCTAACTAGTATTGTGTTATGTCCCAATGGAACAATAGAAAGGCTGTATTTGTATAGTATAGCATTGCCCAATACATCATACTTCCTCCATGGGCTTGCTTTCTTCCCATAGTGCATTCTAACACCCTGTCTTTCACAAGTAAGCAATACATATCAACATCAGGCCACTGTGCATATTAAGTGGTGAAAAGATGTCAGCATTGGTACTCTGACTAGTATGTGGCTTTGCAGCTCCATGTGCTGTAAGCTGTGATCAACTTTCCTGTCTTGAGCCATCCCTCATTTCTTTATACAATGCCATCCATAATGTTTCGGAAAAATATTTTCCTTGATTTACTCCTCTGCTCCTTAGTGTAAAATTTTTAAAGTTAGATGTGATTAAAGTGCACATTGCAGAATTTAATTTAAACTCACTTGCAAGATTGCAGTTTCACCTTGTAGAAGATACAGAAGAAAAGTATGGGAACATAAATTAAACAGTCATGTTTAGTACCTTGTTGCATATGCTAGTCTGCGATTCATTAATATCAAGTGCTGAGAATCTTTTCTGGCGATGCTCTGCCAAGACTCTACTGCAGCCAGCTTCATCAACTGCTTGTTCCAGGGGTTTGTCCCTTTAAGCTTCTTCTTCGGCACACAGAAGGCAGGCCCAATTGAATTTTAATCAGGTGACTTGCTTGGTCATTCGAGACGTTACATTTTTTTTACTCTGAGAACTCCCCTGTTGCTTCAGCAATATGTTTGGGATCATGTTGCAGAATGAAGCACTGTCCAATGAGTTTGGAGGCTTTTACTGGAACTTGAGCATAAAGGATGTTTCTGTACACCTCAGAATTCATTGTGCAACTGCAGTCTGAATGAGCTGGTTTTGTCTCCACATTTTTCTCTTGCCATCACTCTCATACAGGTTCATTTTGGCCTTGTCTGCCCATAAAATCTTTTTACAGAATTCTGCTCTTTTAAGCACTTTTTCACAAAATGTACCTGGGACCTCTTGAGCCATAGGTCCATAGGCAAGTATCCTACCACTAGACCACCGCCACCCTGGTAGCTTTCTTGACATTCATTCCGCATGTTAAACAATGACAACTATAGGCTCCAAAGGGTAGAAGCAAACCCTCACTTTACTATCACTGTATAAATGAAGCAATGAAACAAACCTGAGCAATCACAGACATCTGTAAAGCCAACTGTCGCAAACATTATGGTGCCCTTATGACATAGATACTATGACATGCTCCAAAGTGCCTATATAAATATGTTGCAACCACTAAGTATTCAGCATCACCATTTATACTAAACACAAGCCTGATCATCTGCATCTGGTTTTTCATTGTTTCATGGCTGAAGTTAGATGGCTTTGTTCTGCTTGAATGGTTCATATGTAGGTCACTGTGTGGCTTAACAAGCGAAAAACAAAACTCTTAAACTGATCAGGTACAGGAACTAAACTAAAAATAAGAGCCAAAAACATTGTTTTTGAAGAAGCCTGGATAACAATTCCTCAACAATACATCATAAAAATGCAAGCAAGTCTGATTCTTTGAAAGCAAAGTATGAGGAAACGAAGGGTGGCTCAACACTTGTGCACAGTGCTCCGTGTATGTCAAAATTTACATATTATGAATTATGAATAAGCAGATGCTCACCTGTTTCTCACAGCAGTCTGGCGAACTTCCTGACACAAGTTCATTATTTGCCTCATACAAAGTAATCTGTCCACTTGGCAACGGTGGAGGAAAAAGTGCCAGGGAACACATTGTTTAAATAGTGATCTGAAATACAAAACAACAAACCTTAACACAAGTCTAAAATATAGTAGCAAGTAAGGCTGCTTGATTATGGCAAATTTCATGATCCTGATTATTTTAGTGAATACTGAGATCGCTATTATTTCACATCAGGAAAATCTGAAAAAGCTTTACTGAGGGAAATTGCTTAACATGATCACTTGTTGACTTTGAAAACCCCATACCTTTATTAATGTATGTTTTAAACATATCTATTAATAAGCATTTAAGTAATTTTTTTTCTTGAATTTTAAAACCATTCTAAAAAAAACCCACAATATTCATGAATATAAATAATAATAATCACTAATTAACCATAATAAATGGTAACACTAATTATATTTAACATGTCCATAAGTTACATTAAATAAACATAATCAAAATGAACAGTTATTTGCACTGTTGAAGGCTATTAAAAATAAATACAAACTACTACTTCTTAGTCAAAAACAGGAGTCTGCTAACCTGGTCTCAGAAGCGAGGGGGTTCAAGTGAAAGGTTTCCACTCTTCTCAGCTAATAAATAAAGTACTTTTAATAAAGTAGTAATTAATAAAGTAGTCCTCGTAGGTAGTAGGACTGCTCAATAAAGCTGAATTTTAATTTAGATTACAGTTCTGACATCTATTGATTATGAAAGTAAAATAAATCTGGATGCTGGGAAAGACCCATTCAAACGGTGGACACAATTCCAGAAACTCTGCTCTTCTATTTTAGAATGTTTCTAAGTGCAGAGAAAAATAAAATAAGAACTGAAAACTTTAAAAGTACTGCTTTTCCAAAGTCAATGAGTAATCCTGTGGAATAACTGTGTTCTCAGCACTGACCAAACTAATAACGCTGACAGTTTGTAACATAATCGAGGAGTCCTAGTAGCTAGCTGGACATGGCATCTAGGTCTGTAGAGCAATAACTGAAAAGTCCCTGGTTTCAAGGTCTGTAGAGCAATAACAGAAAAGTCCCTGGTTTCAGGGGGCAATTCGGGTTTTCTGTGAAAGCTGACAGGCCTCCTGTCCGAAGTGCTAAAGCTAGTTAGCGGAGGAGCAGTTAGAACTAAACGGCTAGATTATAAGCTTATATAAATTTAAAACAACGTGAATATTCCGGAAAACGCTCGTACTCTCTGTGTTAAAGTCACCGATACTAGTTCAATAAAAAAGATCATCCAAAAAAGCAAATCTAGACAAAAAACCAATTAGTTGGACACACCAGAACTCCACTAACTGAAACCGCAGTACCCGCGCTCTGAACTACGGTGCCTCAACAGGGACATAAAGGGTAGAGGATGAATGCGTTTCGAAAACAAATACAAAAATTAATAAAATAAAATTTAATAAAATTAAATTAAATTAAATTAAATTAAATTAAATTAAAATGTATTTTATTTTATTTTATGTAAAATGCAAATGTGCAGAAAGAAAAGTCAATGCTAATGAGTGAGTTAATTGGGATTTACATTCAAAAAAGCATTCAAAGGAAAACCAGCATTAGCAGAAAAAAATCAAGGAAAGAATGGCTAGAGAAAAGCACTCATGAAGTGTGGATTGTTGGACAATATTAATATTTATTGATGAATCTGCTTTGTCCAAGAAGATAATGCAGGAATTATGTCTGGTGCTGTTATAATGAAACAACAGCAGAAAAAAATTCCCCTCTCAGCTATGATCTTTTCTTTAGCTAAGAGGAATACTGTCCCAATCTCAATTCCATTAACAATTTATAGTGAAAACAAAAAAAGAATTGAACTTATACACAATATGTGATGGTCATCTGTCTCCTACTATTTAAGAAAATTGGAACCAACTTGACTTTTGTCTGGAGAGGACTGATAAAGCACTAATGGTGATTTTATGATTTCGTATTTTTTTACCTTTACTTTGAGTGATTCCCTAATTTGTACTTGCCATTCATGAAAAAAGTAGCTATGTTTATGTATTTTCCACATTACGTGTTATCTGTAATCATGTAGTATTGCATATTTTATCATATTCTAGCATTTACATATACTGAAGTGTTGTATGATCCAATATAGTCAGCATATAATTTTTTTGATTAACCTATTTATTGTATTTTTTCTCAATTCAGTTTTTTTTTCTTTTTAATAATTGGTTTAATTGGGAATGTACTGCCTTAGGAATGATTCAGGGATATATTTCATCCTCACTCATTTTCATTGGACATGCAGACTCCACACAGAGAGGACCCGGACCGCCCTACTTGGGAATCAAACCCAGGACCTTCTCACTGTGGGGCGACGTCATGCTGCCATATAATTCACTGCACCTTGTAATTTTATAGCTGTATATATATGACTAATAATCTGCTTAAAGTTTGAATCTCGAGTCTTGTTTCACTAAGCCAGGGCATTATTTTTCATTAGTATGGTCCATTCCTTCAATCAAAAGTACAACTCATGAATTATTTTCTCCACATTGAGTAATTCCATGATTATTTCTTACTTCATCTGAAAATATATGCCATTAATTTAAAAATTACTAAATGTTTTGATTTTTCCACTTTATATATGGTCTGTATTCATGTTTCAACACATTTCTGTCCATTAACATATGCTTTTTGTCTTAAAAAATATAAAAAATAAAAAATATATTTTTATAGATCCAGTATGTTTCTTATAAGCTCTATAATTATTTAGTTACATTGCACAGTCTTGGCAGAGTTTCAGATCTACATTTCACTACACTTTGTACTTGAAAATCTGTGTATGTGAAAAATAAACAGCTTGTTTCAACAACAACAACAAATCTTGTTTCACTGGTACAGAATGTCGCTTTTATGAATGAGGTCCATGCCTTGAGGAATTAAGGGTATTTTTCATCATTTCTGTCCTGTCATTTACAGGTGCTTACATACATACATTTCTTGTTCTGAAATTATTTTCAAGCGAACCACTACAGTTTGTATACAGTGTTAGACTGAAAGAGTTTCTCTCTCTGCCGGGTTGCTGAAGGGCATTGTCATGATGACACCCAATGATTCAGAGGATTAACAGCATTAACTCCAGCCACGTGTCGGTCCAGCTCTACGCTCTCCGGTCCAGCAGTGAAGGGAGCTTCACAGATCAGACGTTTACAGTGACATGAGCCTGGTTTGTCTGAAAAGGTAAAGATTGAGGAACTGTTCGGGCGATTAAACGATCACTTCATCTCCAGCCCCGTCGCGCCCCCTGCTGGGGAGTTACGGCTGTCGCGTGACGTCACTTCAGCACCGAAAGAGGAGGACAGCTCCTCTCCTCCTCCGATCCCCCCCCCCCCCCCAACCCCCGCTCCTCGACGAGGGCCATTCGCCCGATAGGACTCTCTTCTGATCGGCCGAGCTTAGTCGGACCCGCGAGAAGGCAAGAGAGAGTATTCGAGCAGAGAGGATAAAGGACGACAACAACAACGACAACAACAACGACAGCAGAATCAGCGCGGGAGGCAGAGTGGGGGGGGCGAAAATCTGATTCCATCCCTCACTTGACAACGCGACAGCAGCTAGCTGCTGAGATCCGGTAGGGTTTTATGTATCATCATCCTTATTCCTGTGATCATCAATAATCTCCCTTCAGTTCGGCGCGCCTGCTGCGCGGAGCCGCTCGGGAAAGGAGGCGCAGTGCGAGCGCGCTCCCGCACACACATTGCGGCACTGTTGTGTTCGCTACGGAGCGCATGGCTGAACGCTTGTGCGCTGCCCGTCGAAGCTTGTTGTTGAGCGCGTGGCTCTTTTCTTCTTTCCATGCCTTCATTGTCATCGTCTCTCCCTTTTACGCTGCACACATGCGCGCACACGCCACTGCACCGTCCTTCATTCTTTTCTTTTTTTCGTTTTTCGCGGGGACGTCAGCCATGGTGCAGCGTCGTTGTTAGGGGCACATTTCGGCGTGAATACACACACACACTCACACACACACATGCACGCACGCACGCACACACACACGCCATCATGTGACGTGGATCCGTGCAATCACACACAAACACCCACCCACACACACACACACGCACCATATCATGCTCTTTCTCCTGGTCCGTTTAGGGTGTGTGTGGAAACCGCGTTAGTGCTCTGGAGTCAGTTATGCAATGTAATCGCATTGTGCGGAATCCCGAAACTACGTACGTATTTTCTCTACTTAAGCGCCGTTATTTCGGCAGGACCGTACGCAAACAGCGCAGAAGAGGGGTTGCTGGGATGCGCATACCCTACTGTACTGCCTGATGGAGTATTCTGGTTCTGAGAGATATTTACCCACACAGCCATGGAGTCTTCAGCATCCCAGCTGATATTATCGCATTGCTGTTTTGAGAGAAATGAACTATTATTCATGTAACTGCTGGCTGAAACTGCACAAGGCCTTAAATAGCATCCATCATTGAAATAACATGACTCTACCAATCGCAATACTGTTGCTCTGAGTAACAGTCGCTTCAGACTGTCACTGCACAAGGCCTTGATCCCAAGTGGGGTAATGGTAGCCTAGTAGTGATCTACCTCCAGTACTACCAAGAGCAGTGTCCTAGTGCTTAGGGACTAGTAGACTAGTAGTTTATCCTGAGGCATCCTTGACCAAGGCATTATCACCATCATTGCTTCCAAGGCACTGGATATGGCTGCCCACAACTCTGGATGTGTCAAATGCCAAGAAGCGTTTCATTGTGGCACACTTTGTGCAGTGTTTTGTGTTGATGATGACAAAATCCTCAAGTCACTTCACTTCACTTCATTGGCTTTCTGAACAAGATCCCAAGTTGCTCCAGGGAGACTGTCCCTGTAATTGGAAAATGGAAGTCACTTTGGATTAGAGTGTCTGCTAAATGCCATAAATGTAAATGGAACATGATCGGTTATGTCAGTCACTCTCTGAACACCAATATCAGCTGCTCACATGGCTGATGGCATCCCGGAATATACATTCATTTCACTCAGCATTAATGTAAAAGAACTGAAACACTGTCATAGTGTCTCACAAAGGGTCTTTGTGGCAGTATCATCATTATCACCAGTTTTCATGTTATGTTATCATAATTACTAAAGTGTGTATAGCTGTTGCTCTGAGTTGTGGATAACATGACATACTGTGGCAGTATCTGAATTATCATCACTACAAAAGGTTCTGTTGATACAGAATGCTGATGTAACTAAAGAGCTGCTTTCACTGCACAGCTTGGCTCAAACACCTTCTCCAGCACACCTGAGTCATAACCTGAGCTAGTAATCAAGTTCTTTGAAAGCTGAATCTGCTGGAAAGGAATTAATATGTACATAGGCTTATGAAAATGAAGTAGGGAGACAATAATTTAACAAGGAAGCAACAAAAGCCACGGCTGCCAAAGAAAATGTGATCACATTTGTTCCCATTGCTTCCATTAACCATTGTGAAATCTGTATAGATTGGGTCACTTTTTACATAATCTACTGGCATCAGAAATATCTCCTTTACCACCCCCAGCCCCCACCCCCATCATAAAGTAATGGTGATACGATTGATTGCAATCACAATTAATTATATCGCTCTTATAATCTTCACTTTGATCACTTTCATATAAAAAAGTAACTGTGGAGATCCCTCATTTGAACTGTGCATTTAAGCTCTTCAGTAATGTTGATGGAAATGTGTGTGATTTATTTAAGGCAAGCTTGTATTTTGACCTTTTTAAATGTTATTTTTTTATTGTAACAGTTCTTCACAGTGTCTTGATGTCACACTCTTGTGTAGTTGTGCTGCACTTGTGTAGTTGGACTAATTTGTGAGGCATTCTCACTTCCACTTCTTCACCCTTATTGCACACTGGAAGCTCAACACAACATTTCCCACAGAGAGCCAACAGTGTCCTAGTTCATATGGTAATAGAGTTATGGGGAAAATATTTAATTTATCTATTAAAAACACTAGTAGATTCCTTCTTAGGAGCTGGAGGATAAGGTTTTGTTACATTTTAATAAGCTAATATTGGTAGAGAACACTGAACAGCTGCATGTTTTACTAAAAAAGCTTTCCAGGTATTGTAGATGTCCATGAGAATGTGCAGTATGAAAATTCTTAAAATTTTGGCTTACTGGTGTGTCTGTTCCAACTTTTCACAATCATATTTTGATGTGTGCAAATGTCTTCAGATACTGAAATATTGTATTTTTCCATTCTTCTCATCACTTCTATGCCTGTCACATTTCTTTTCCAGGTGTTTTGGAAAACATAACTTGTGTGAACATTAAGGACTGCCAACCTTGGGGGGCTCTTAGATGAGTGAGGCTGCCCATGGCTTGTGTCCATGAGCAGTGTGCCCCCTCCCCCTCCCTTTCAGGTTTCAATACCCCAATATCTGAGACCCCCTATCGCCGGCCAGACTCTGATGTAACTGCTTGCACCCCTGATACTGAGCTCACCCCCACACAGTGTGTTCTACGCAATGTACTGTCAATTGATCCTGTTGTGGATGGGAACAACACCCACATGCAAGGCAACACTCCCACCCCTAGTGACGAGCCTGCCCAGTTCTCCAATAGTGTGCTGAAGCTGCAGGAGGGAGGAGCAGAGGGAGGAGCTGTACGCAGCCAGTCAGACAGTTTCAGGCTGCAGGCAGGAGGTGGAGGTTTCCTGGAGGGATTATTTGGTTGCTTAAAGCCGGTGTGGACCATGATTGGCAAAGCTTACTCCACAGAAAACAAACAGAGTCAAGAGGGTGAGTAACAGAGAAAGAGAAAGAGTCAGTACACTGTTAAAATTACAGTGCCAAAAAGGGATAATTGGAGCAATGTCATAGAAGAGCAACATTTAGTTTCCTGAGAAGCCTATCAGTGGACAGTTCTCTAAACTGTCTGTAAATCAGAGATAAAGTTAAAAGTAACATTGGTTTAATTTAAATGTTCTTCCATGAGCTATTACAGTTTTTTTCTATTAGGGTTATTCAGGAACCTTTGCTTGAATAACAACCCTTTTGAATGCATAACCATACATTACTGAGCATTTTATCCTTGAAACTCTAGGGTTATAATTCAGATAATAATTATCTGTCTAAATTATATAAATGGTTTTGTTGTTACTATGAAACATTCAAAAATGTGAAGAACTGAGGGGATCCAGACCTATAATTGGGATCCCCAGGTGTAAAATTTGTAGTTGTAAGAGTCAAGAGCTGGTATGGATAATTATAAGGGTTTAAGAGATTTAACAGCAGGTTTTCAGACATACCTTATATCTTTTGGAAGAGGCAGTTTCCCACTGCAAGGCAAGTTTAGTCTTTAGGAAATTAATCTATCAAGAGAACTGTTCTATATACATTTTGGGACAATTAATAAGACAATGCAAAAAAAAATGACTCCCTTCAGAATCCTGGGAGGTGCCGTTTGAGGAGATCTCGGAGCTGCAGTGGGTGGGCAGCGGGGCGCAGGGAGCAGTTTTCCTGGGCAAGTTCCATGGTGAAGAGGTGGCTGTGAAGAAAGTGAGAGACATAAAGGAAACTGAGATCAAGCACCTGCGCAAACTCAAGCACCCCAACATAATCACTTTCAAGTGAGTAAAATGGCCTTTTGTTCAGATTGCATCAGTTACTGATCAGAGAACCATACTGGCCAGATGCATCATACAGTGCTGTGATTTGATATTAACAATGTTTCTGATTTACATTGTTTATCAATATGTGTCTTCTGATATCCAAAAATGTAGCATAATACAGAAGATGATCCAGATTAAATACAGTAATTTATAATGATAAATTATAAGGATAAAGGGACAAATTAGACTAGCCACATCTAAGATTGATTGCTGCCAGCCCTGTTGAAGATGTGACTTAAATCTAATCTTTCCAAGTTCCCTGAAAGATCTCAGCAAAAACACTCTATACCTTGTCCAAAAGTACTTTCAGAGAGAGATTTTTTTTTTTAATTTCACTTAGTAAAGGGATAGTAATCTCTCAGGTCCTGGCACTCTCTAAACAGAGAAAACATGGAATGGTGAAAAATCTGCCAAGGACGGGCCTGGCCAATTACTCCAAGATCTTATTAAAATATCCAGTCATCTCTGATCTGAAACTAACTGACATGTTGAAGGACCTGAAAAGGGCAAATTCCTCCAATGTAAATGAATTAAAACAGGTTTGTAGAGAAGAGGGTGCCAAAATCCTCCAATGCCAAAGATTGATCTCCCGTTGCTGGAAGCATTTAATAGCAGTTGTTGCTGCTAAAGATGTCACCACAAAGTATTAAGTTTAGCAGGCAATTTCTTTTCACATGAGTGATATAAGTGTTGGTGGGCTTTACTTCAGTAAATCAATATATCATTTGAAAAATGTGTTTTCTTTGGGTTCAGGTCATCTTTGGTATTATACTACATTTTGGATGAATCAGAAATAATGTAGTGTTACATATAAACAAAAATAAAATATGGTTTAAGTATTTTTTTTAACAGCACTGTATATTCAGCCTGTTCAACCAAGAGTAGAACTATATAGAACTATCTTTCACTGATATCGTTCTAAAAAATTGTCTTGAATTCCAGGCAAAACTGATTATTTTTTAGAAGGTTTAATTTATTCATGAATTCTACCAGTTATGAAGATTTGCATTTAATTCTATTTAGATTTTTTTGTGTGTGTGTGTCTTCCCGTATAGCAGGGGTGTCGAACTCCAGTCCTGGAGGGCCAGAGTCCAGAACAATTTGGTTTCGACACCCCTGCCATATAGTATTTGTATTAATAAACAGAAAGAAGTAAATCGCTAAAAACATTAGTATACAATTGTATATAATAGTAAATAGCAAAGAAGTGCGATGTTGCGATTGGTCCTAAATCAGAAAATATAAATTTTACACAAAATTACCTTGATAATCTACTTTATTAGGTTGACCGGCCTTGTAGCTACATCCATTATCCATTTTATTGGCTCCACTTACTATTTAAGTGTACTGTACTGTATCTTTTACAGTACCAGACTGTAGTTTATCTATTTCTCTGCATCATTTGTTAGCACTCCTTTGCCTCGTTCATCAAGGTCAGGACCTCCAACACACAGAAGTGTTGCTGAAGTTTTGAACAGTGTGTCCAGTTTATGGGGCTACAAATAATGCAAAGAAACAGATGGACAGTCTGTAGTTTGAAACTTCACAGTGTGTCTGTATGGTGAATGGACTTGATAAAATGGAGAATCAGTGTAGATACAGGGTAAGAGGTGTAATGAGGTGGCTTGTCGTCACATAAATCCTATATTTTACATACACAAACAGTTTTGTCTTTTTTTTTCGAACTACAAATTGTTTTTTGTCAAGTAATGATATCTTTCTTTTTTGATTCAGCTGTTGACAGACTTAAGACCAGTTCAGGAGCTTCTGTGCTTAGAGTGTGTTTGTGAAACTGTCTATATGTCATTCTCTGTCTGTGTGATTTTTTAGGGGTGTGTGCACACAAGCTCCTTGCTACTGCATTATCATGGAATACTGTGCACAGGGGCAGCTTTATGAGGTTTTACGAGCAGGGAGAAAAATCACACCCTCGCTGCTGGTTGACTGGGCCATGGGGATCGCAGGCGGGATGAATTACCTCCACCTGCACAAGATCATTCACAGAGACCTCAAATCACCCAAGTGAGCTTTTCAATGTGATGTGATGTGTTCCTTGACAGATTTGCTTCAAATTTGCTTTAAAATTCCAACGAAGAAAACACATCCTGACTCTTCTACATTAAAAACAGTAATTAGTCATGTTTATATTATGCTTTTTCTAAACTTTCTACATTCATTAGAATTAAACAGGCTCATTGTCTGATAAAAAGAGTGTTAGTTTTTCATGACTTCAAAAATGATGTGAATTCAGAAAAGGCTATTTTACAGCTTAATTTCTATAAATGGAGGCGGGCGAGTCTATTTTTAATCTTTAATCTTTAAAAAAAACATGATGTAAATTTGTTTTCTATGATACGGGCCAATGAGTTTCCATCCACATTCATTTAGTGAAAGTGAGGCAGGGCAAGGAAAGCCTAAAGCACAATATCATATCTAAAAACTTATTTTGCTGAATGTTCATAAAAAATATATTGCCTTAAAATGAGATAACCCCACAGTTTTGCTCAGACACACCCTATTCCACTTTTTAGTTAAGTGCCAAATTTAGGAGGTGTGTTATAGCAGGGAAATGAGAAAACTTTGCTGGACTCCAACCAGCTGTGATGGAAATCACCAATATGGAGGAGTAAAGGGACTGTTGAAAACAAATTATCTGTGTTCAGTTTCAACAATTGAAACACCAGATTACAGTCTGCCAAAACATCCAGGCTCTGGGCATTAAAAACCACTTATAAACACTTATAAACAGCATTAAATGGCCAGACAAAGATGGAAATTATCTAGAAGCTACCTCAGCATACTGGCTCTTCAGAGATCGGGGACATCAGCAGTCCGACTTTGCCATTTCCCAAGTGGAAGAAGTCTGTTTATTGTTTTCAGTTGAAACTACTATGAAACCACAATTCAGATATGCACGTTTATTCCAGACATGTACATTTATAACAGTTTCAGTTTCCATGAAGTCAAAATGTTTAATACACACACACACACACACAAACACATACACTTTCTGGGAGATTGCTGAATGTAGCAAGGTTGAATTTTAGAAACCTTTAGAAATTCTTATTGCTGCACTACCAAAATTATAATTTATAAGTGATAACATAATTATATCCATTCATTACTTTACATTTATTTTTGTACCCTTATTAACAGACAGATCTGAGTCTGTGTTTTGCTATTCATAAATGACTAAACTTGAATGAATACAGAATATAGGTATATATATCATGCTAAGAGCCTGGATGGTACACTGACGCTGTGGGTAGCACTGTCGCTGCACACTGTGAAAGTTCTGGGCTTGATTCTGAGCCAGGGCTGCCTGGCTGGGACTAAAGTCCCTGTGTGGAGTTTACACATTCTCCCCTTGTCTGCCTGGGTTTGCTCCAGTTTTTCCCCATAATCCAAAGATGTTTGTGTGTGTCCGTTCTGTCATGGACTATTGAACAGTCCAGGTTGTTTATCTGCTTTTCATCCTGTAATTGCTGTGATAAGCCGCCCAGTGAGCCTCTCTTTGTTAAGTTGTTTAGAATATGGATGGACAGTTGGTATTTGTTTGAATGTTATTTGCTTTGGAAGCTTTAGCTTACTCACAGTTTCCTTCTCTCTTTTTTGACATTAGTATGCTGATCACTCATGATGACCTGGTCAAGATCTCTGATTTTGGCACATCGAAGGAACTGCGGGATAAGAGCACAAAAATGTCGTTCGCTGGCACAGTAGCCTGGATGGCACCAGAGGTCATACGGAATGAACCTGTGTCAGAGAAAGTGGATATCTGGTATGAGTTTCTGTGTGAAATTGTCAGAAAATGATGGAACATGTCACTAAAAGACTGCTATTGAGTGACTGAATGAGTATAAAAGTACATTCAGTTAATTATCTGCTCAGCTCACACATTTAGAGCATAATTTCTAAAACTGTGGAACATAATTTTAGAATCTTCTATTGCAGGTAAATATAAAGTTGCACCTACATCATATAACCATATAATAATGAATCCATGCTTTCGACTGAACCTTTTCACGTTAAAACGTTAGGTTATAAAAAAGTAGAAAGCCCATATCCCTGGATAATATTATAATATTATAAAATTATAATATTATAGGGCAGAGGTAGCCTAGTGTTTAGGGAGTTGGTAGAGGAACATGGGTTCGAATCCCAGACTAGTAGGTTGCCCTGAGTTACCCTTAAGCTGTCCCAGTCACTGCTCCCTGGGTGCTTTCAATAGCTGCCCCCTGCTGCACATGTGGGTCTGTGGGAAAAATGCAGAGGTGTAATTTTGTTGTGGTTCACTGTGTGCTGTGTGCTCACAAAGACAAGAATATTCACTTTCACTTTTCATTATACTATTGCTCAAAAGTTTGTAATCACTGTTTTCAATACTTTAAAGAGTTGTTGTACAAGAGTTTTGTTGTACATAAACTAAATAATTCTAATAATATACTACTTCACAACTTCATAGGCTTCCAGCTGCTGCAAGTCCATGATGAATATGTTAGCTGTAGAACAATGAGAATAAGGTGTTAATGAAATTCATATCCACAAAAAAAATTCCTAACCTATTATGAAAATACTTATAGAAATATAGACATATAAGAAGGTCTTGATGTTCTCAAAAGCACTTAAAATACTTAAAATACTTAAAATATTAAATCCTTTAAATACTCTGTGGTGAGCAGCTTATAGTATTTCCGTCTGCTCTTTTAAATTTACTATTGAATAAAATATTGTTAGTTTTTAATGTCAAGTGGTATAAATGAATCAACCTTTACTGATTCCGAACGTTTGTACTGTACTGTATGGAAACATAGTAGTAGTAGTAACAGAGTAGTTATAATGAATAAAAGTGAATTTTAGTCTATTTAATCTGTTTATATATGTTATATGTTATATATGTTAAACAGTGGTGGATTTGAAATTACTATGCTGTTTTTTCTTGGATTTATTCTTATTTTTGTGGATGTTTTTGAGGAACTAAGCATATTTCAGGAGTAGCTGTAGAGCCCCCTTTTGCTATTAGTGCCAGTATTCCCATAACTGCATGTCTCCCTCCTTTCCTTTTACCTTCCTGTAGGTCATTCGGTGTGGTTCTCTGGGAGATGCTCACAGGCGAAATCCCCTACAAAGATGTGGACTCCTCTGCTATTATCTGGGGAGTCGGTAACAACAGCCTGCAGCTGCCCCTCCCTGAAAGCTGTCCAGATGGCTTCAAGATTCTCCTCAAACAATGCTGGTGAGCATAGACAGTGAGGATGAAACAGAAAGTTTATGATGTGAAGTGGATTTTATTTAGTTAATTCTGGACTGCATGTTAGCAGGCAAGTAATTGTCTAAAATGAAGATCTAGCCACTCTCTTCTCCTAGATTCACCAGTGTTTTCCAGCTTCAGTTCACTTGATTTTAGCTCATGAAGGGATGGGTAAGAGAAAGTACAACCCGAAGCCTGGTTTATTTGTTTCATTTAGCAGCAGGGCACTTGATAATTAACACTGAATGTCAGTAGTCACCCAAATGTATTCCATTTAAACACATAAAAAAAACCTCTCTCTCTTCATTAAGGTGATGTAAACTTGTCTATATGGTTCAGGACACTGTATTACGTACTGTGAGCTACATAATTTAATATTTCTTACTGTGTCGCTGAACATTGAACTTTTGTTCTGTATTTTCAAATTCACTGGTTCCATCTTACCTGTTTTAACTAATCAGCTGAATGACTTATTCGTTCCTAAGCCGAAGTATGAGTTAGAGGCAAGGTTTTGATAAATAAATTGAGCATTTAAATAGCTCTGTATCATGCTCATTTTTCCCAAAGCTGTGTGTTTTCCAAAAGATCCATTCACTTTACCCATAGACAAAACCTGTGATAAAAAAAGATGATGGAAACTACAGATGTAAAGAGAACTTTAGGAGTGTATAAAATTTTTTGAATGCCAAGGAGAGGTCAAATTCTTGCAGACAATAAACCACTTTCATCAGAAACCCAGAGCAAACAGTTAAAAATCTTGAAAATAGAAGCTCTAGTAAAAGGGAATCTCTAAATTCATCCTGTTTTGATGGTGATATGCATGTTCAGGAACTGCAAGCCGAGGAACAGACCATCATTCAGGCAGATTCTGCTGCACCTGGACATAGCCTCAGCAGATGTACTGTCTACACCACAGGAGACTTATTTCAAATCACAGGTAACACACACACACACACACACACATGCACACACAAACACACACACTTGTTTTGCTTCAGCAAAGCTTCATTAATTCTCTGTATGTGTCATGTTGAGGGAAAAAAGGAGGCACAAGTGCACGGTGGCGATCTCTGAGGTTTATTAGATAACCAAAACTCGTAGGGATACAAAACAAAGGTGAGCCACAACATTGAACAGGCGAGTCTGGGTTGGTCTGGAACTTCTTAAATACTTAACCGGCCAGGTGTGAGGGATTGGGTGGTGATGACTGGGTGTTCTGAAAAACGCGGTCAGAATTCCGGTGACCGGGACCATGGCCATGACCGTGGCTTGGTGTGAACCGTGACAGTATGTTCCACTGTGTCAGACATAATAGGACTAACTGAGGCAGCTATGTAGCTGCATCTGGTTTGAGTTAAATATGCATATATTTATTTATGTGTGTTTGTTGGTGTAGGCTGAGTGGCGTGAAGAAGTGAAACAACACTTTGAGAAAATCAAGTCAGAGGGAACGTGTCTGCACCGTCTGGATGAAGAGCTCATTAACCGCCGCCGTGAGGAGCTCAGGTCAGTGTCATGGCAAGAGGCAAGCAATTTCTTTCAATAAATCCTGTCCCAAAATCCAAATTCCACATTTGCCGCAAACAACTGCAAATTACTTTACACAGCAGAAATGTTAAGGACATCACATATAAAAACAAAAAACAAACAAAAAAAAAGGTGACATTCTTCCAATTCTGTATAACATTCTAGAACTTCTTTCACAGTTACAGTGAAAGCAGAAATTAAGTATTATTTGCTCCACAGGCATGCCTTGGACATCAGAGAGCATTATGAGAGGAAGCTGGAAAGAGCTAATAACCTTTACATGGAGCTGAATGCTGTCATGCTCCAACTAGAGCTGAAAGAAAAAGAACTGCTAAGGTAAAACACACACACACACACACACACACAAGAGGTCCCAGGTTCAAATCCCACCTCTAGCACTACCACGACTGGGTCCCTGAGCAAGACCCTTAACCCTGAATTCCTCAGGGGGACTGTCCCTGTAATTAGGAACTGGAAGTCACTCTGGATAAGAGCGTCTGCTAAATGCCGTAAATGTAAATATATATATATGTGTGTGTATATTCTACATTACCTCTTTTTCTAAGTTAGGGGTATCTCTTTTGTCTGGGGTCCACAATGGGTTTTAACAATAAGAATGGTTGCATTTCTAGGAGAGAACAGTGTCTGGATAAGAAATATCCTGGCCTGTTTAAACACCATCCTTCAAACACAGTGGATAAACTCATTAAGAAGAGGAATGTACCCCAGAAACTACCTTCTCATGGCAAGAGGTGAGTGCTTCTAGATTGTTTTATTGGTGGCTAAGTTTTGTGTAGTAGGCGATTTGTAATTTTTTAACATGGGGTATGGCTGAAGGGTGTACATTTATTTATTTATTTTGGCCTGCCCTTTACTGATTGTGTTTGGTTACTTTTAGGTTGAAAAACTAAAAACTCTGTAATTGCCCTCTAGCCGTACCACTTCAGCCCAAGCACATGCTGAAAACAAAGAATTTAACCTTTGTAACGGTGGCGTGGTGCCGGAAGGACGTCTGCGCAGAGCCAATGATCCAGGACATAACTTTATTAACAATAGTAGCTTAACCAAGACACAAGGACTCTAAAAACCACCTGGCGGTTGCGCTCTGTGCTCTTCCGCTCTGCTGTATGGAGCTCCGGCAAACACGCAGCCAGCCCCACTGGCGTGAAGGTCCTCAGACGCTGTAGCTCTGCACTGAGGACCACCACCGTGGCTTCGAGTGTCCACTCGTGCTCCTCACACCAACTTTCATGGCACTAAAAACCACCCGTAACGTAAGGCTTTGCCTAGTGAATGAACCGTGCTCTGTTCTGACTCATTTGGGCTTAAATAGTCAGCCCCAATGAAGCACACCTGTGCCTTCATGAGCTCAGGTGTGCTCAGTCAGAACAGAGCGCCCTCTAGCGTGAACAAACGTAAAGAAACCGTGACATCACCCCCCTCCCAAAGGTGCCACTCCCAGGGCACTCCCCAGAGCCGGACCTTTGAGGGGAGGTTAACAAAACCTGAAGCATAAACAGCCCCCTTAATGGGGCACATGGCCAGGTCTACGAAAACAGAAACCAACTAAAGAGGGGCCCTGACCTGCCATAGCCATTTCCAGGGCTGCTGGCGGTGGCGAGGGGTACCCCAAAGTCCCAGTCCAGTTTAGAGTTCCATGGTCATAGGAACCACCTTTGGCATTGCAGCTATCCCAACCATAACGAAATACAGACCATACCTCTAAGACATGATCCTCCTCATGCTGTCCGATTACATGGTGTTTCTGATCCTCAGTAGCTGTGAACGCACCATTCAAGAAACTTATGTGAATCCAGTCCATAAAACAGAAGGTTTCCACTGACCTGAGTGTTCTTGGTGAAGGTGTGGGAATAGGAGATTGAAGTGATGGCAGGAACACTGAGGTCATAAGCAGTTTGTTACTTCTGAGCAAACTTGAACATAAGGGATTTCGTCACCCACCTTCCTCTGGCTAATACACTTCTCACCTTGGGTATACTGAAGACATTCCTCGTTGCACTGGCTTTCACAGTCATCTTCCTTGGCACCATTCATGCAGTCCTCTCCATCGCCTTAGGTATTCTCAGATGCATAATGCATACCACAAACCTGCGAGGTCTCCAAGGCAGGTACATCCTCCAGAACAGGAGCCTCGCTGTGGGTTTCACTGAAAGTGATAAAGACAAAGTGAGTTATAGATGGGATCTTCTCTTTGCCCTCCTCGTCCATCAGACTGTTCCTCCACTGCTCCACCAGGGTTCTAGCTTGCACTTGGGTCTGCTGAGCAAGTTGTGATTTCAAGACGTTCACTTCTGAACACCAGGTCTCTGATACTGCTCCCATACCTCTGACATGCTCTTGCAGCTCTGTGAATTTACTGGCCTCCCTCCGGGCTTCTTCTAGTTCTGCCTGCAGAACGGCGCTGTTGTCCTGTACCTGCTTCAGCTCTGCCCTGGTCTGGTTCTGTTGTTGTTCCATATTGGCCACTTTATTCTCCAGTTTCTCCTGCAAGGTTGGAATCTCTACTCCCCTTGTTGCAGTGCATGCGGTTTGGTTCTCCTGTTCCTCCGTTTTCTTCAGCCATTCCCTTCGGACCATAATCACATCTTGCAACTTTCTCAGGACCGCATTCTCTTTCATGAGTTTATTGACTTCTCCTTGAAGATCACCATAGTCCTGAGCCAGAGCTCTTCCTTCTGTTTCCCTGGTTTCGATTTCCCTCTGACAAAGAGACAAGAGGCCCTTAGTCTCCTCAAGTTGCGAAAGCAGATTGGTGATCCTTTCCTCGGTTTTCAGTCTTTTATTTGTGACCGAAGCGTTCGCCTGTAGCATGGAGGCTTCTTTCATTTGTGACCGAAGCGTTCGCCTGTAGCATGTCAGCATGTAGCATGTAGCATGTCAGCAGCTGGTTGAGCTTGGTCAGCAGCTCCTCCTGTTGAGTGATCTGAATGTTCATGCAGCTGATCTGTTCATCTCTTTGGTGAATGTCCATGAGAAGTGCAATGCGGTTTACATTGGCCTGACAGAGCTTTTCTAATTCAACCCTTAGTTTCTCCTGGATACTGTTCAAGCTTTCAGTTAACCACATAATTTGTTCTCTCTGGTTCTTTTAATCTTCTAGATACCCAGCCTGCTTCTCCTCAAATTCCCATCTAACTTTAGCCAAATTCTCCTGAACAGAACATACCTCAGACTGGTTGCTTTCCTGTAGCTGGTGATTCCTGGCATGGAGGGAGATGTTTTCTTCTTCCAATCGCTTACACTTCCCCTCCAGTTCTTTTGCCTCTAATTCTGTCTCCTGAAGCTTCTCTGAGACGTGACAATTGACCAGTGTAACATCCCTTAACTTTAATGCACAAATTTCATGGTCGTTGTTGTTGAGTTCAGCCTCCATCTCTTGGAGCTGCTCAGCAAGAACATTTTTGGCCTGTCTTTCTTTGCCCAGAACAGACAACCAAACGTTTTCAGATTCCTGAAGCGTTTGTTCCAATCTCTGAATTCTCAAAGTCAGTTCACTGATTATTCCATCTTTCTCACTAACCAGGAGCTGCTCTTTCTCTGCCCTCTGCCTGGCAGATGGGTTAGTGGTGCTGGGTTTGGGGGTCGACACCTTAATGCCTTTTCATGCTGCGAAGGGCCTTCTTGGTCGACCTCCCTCGATTCCGTGTCACGGGCGGCCTTCTTTGCCAATGTCCCGCTTTCCCTGTCACGGGCGGCCTTCTTTGCTGATGTCCTGTATTGAATGATGCAGAACGCGTTCTCAGCCATTTTTCTGCTGTGTTTCACATAGGGCGCGTTCTCCGTCATCTTCCCATGTGGATTCTTGCAGGGTGCGTTCTCCGCCATTTTTCCGCTGTGATTCACACAAGGGGGCGGTTTCCGTAGACATCCCGTGTTGTAGTTGGTGAGGAGCTGGGGGCGGTATGGAAGGGGAGAGCGCGAAGCCTCTTCCTCCAGCAGGTTGAGGGCCCGCCCCATCACCGCCACTACGGCTTTCAGTACCTGCTTAATACAGCCGTACTCCTCCAGCCGCTCGTTGGTCTTCAGCGAGGAGGCGAGCCGGATTGAGCATGTCCAGGCGTCGTGAGAGCTCTGTGGCGGTTGCGCTCTGTGCTCTTCTGCTCTGCTCACGGAGCTCCAGCAAACACGCAGCCAGCCCCACTGGCGTGAAGGTCCTCAGAAGCTGTAGCTCCGCACTGAGGACCACCACCGTGGCTTTGAGTGTCCACTCGTGCTCCTCACACCAACTTACATGGCACTAAAAACCACCCGTAACGTAAGGCTTTGCCTAGTGAATGAACCGCGCTCTGTTCTGACTCATTGGCGCTTAAATAGCACACCTGTGCCTTCATGAGCTCAGGTGTGCTCAGTCAGAACAGAGCACCCTCTACCATGAACAAAACATAACCAAACCGTGACAACCTTTTAGTTTAGTGTACACAAAAAAAGAAGTGTCTTTTTTGCTTGTTGCATTTTGTTTCACAGTTTTTTCTTCTCTTGTCTTTAAAACCAGGCCTGACCTCTTAAGGTCTGAGGTTATTCTCCCTAAAATGGACCCGGGTGTGCTTCAAGTAACAGTCCCTTCCTGCCCAAATCGAAGCGCTACATCTCCAAGCCGTGCTCGCAGGGTAAAAACACGCCATCGCAGGGGTGGCCGAGGCAGCAGTGGTGACCTCTCAGGACCCAAACATGCTAACGGTGCCTCCAGCAGAGAGAGAGAGACTCCTACATCCACCGCTGTAGCTCCCAGCGGGACCCCCACTACTGACGAAGGAGCAGTGGCTGCATCAAGGGGATGCCAGCTGGACACCCCCCCACTAAAGCTGTCCTCTTCTAGTCCAGACCTGCTCTGCTCCACTCATGGGACTGAAGGTGGAGCTAGTGGTGGTACTGGCAGTTTAAGTGAAGCTAGAGGCACAACCGAAGCTGGGGCAGGAGTGGATGAGACTCCTCCACGAAGTGACACAGCTAGTGAGGATGCAGCATCACTCCCTTTCTCAAGTAGTCCTGATTCACCCTGTGGCAGAGGTGTGGCAGTGGGACGGGGTGAAGAAAGAGAGGAAGGTGCAGGAGCAGTCCGATTACCGAGAGGAGCCAGTGGAAGTCATCTAACTCCCTCGGCTATACTTTACAGAGCAGCTATCACACGCAAACAGGTACTTTCCCATTTTTCACTCTTCGTCCTGTACAGGGAGTGTTTATATCTGGAATCCCAATTATTTTACTCAATTGTGAATGCATGGTAAACTCTTCAGTACCTTATAAACCCCTACATGGAGCCAGTTTGTGCTCGTAAATGTAATGCAGTATATATTTATGTATATGTTGGCATTCCTCAGCGCCGTGGCGTATCTTCAGAGGAAGAAGAGGGAGAAGTGGATAGTGAAGTGGAATTACCAAGGAGACGGTGAGTGAGGATACCTCGTTATTCTCAGTTTATTGAGTTCTGGTTAAAAAAAAATTACAGCTATGATAAAAAAGTGGCAAGGATGTGTTATTGAAAAGAACATTAAAAACTTGAAAATCTTAAAGTCTGAAGCCTAAAATATGGCATAAAAAAGTTTTGTATGGGATGTTGTATGGGATGTAATACAGCTTATTCATAGTTTACATTACATACATTTGGTTTGACAAAACTATGTATGGGGTATGCTGCAGAAAAAAAAAAAAAATGGTGGCTTTATATATGAAAGAATCAAAAAATTTTATATGAATTATTCAGTAGTTCATATACATTATTTGATATGTATAATAATTCAATAAATTCAGTAATTCAGTAAATATTTTAAGTCATTAAGTGTTGAATATTAATTACTCAGTGCTATTATGAATTATTCAGAAACTACTATACATTTTTCAGTATATAAATATGGATTATTACTGTGAATTATTTGGTAGCTACTATACATTATTTTGGTGATACTATAATTTCTAATAATTATAATTAAGTTAGATATTAGATATAATTAAATGAAATATTATTGAATATGAATGAGTTAGTAATTACTGAATACTATCTGTATGCTGTAAATAGTTTAATATTAGTTTATATGAATTTAGCAATTACTATGAATTCATTTACGGCATTTAGCAGGCGCTCTTATCCAGAGCGACTTCCATACCCTAATTACAGGGACAGTCCCCCTGGAGCAATTCAGGGTTAAGGGTCTTGCTCATGGACCCAGTGGTGGTAGTGGCAGAGGTGGGATTTGAACCTGGGACCCCTTGAGCCATAGATCCATAGGCAAGTATCCTACCACTAGACCCACCGCCACCCCAGCAGGTCTAGTTTCTAACATCAAATATGCAATAATTAGAGATTTTAGTAACTACCATGATACTGATAAACTTTGTTAAACTGCTTTAAAAATGGCTCAACACATTTTAAGGGAGGAAAAGGCCATTTTTCCAATATTTTTCAGCAATGTAAGGCAACTAGGCTAAAAATATAATTCTTCAGGTTAAAAAAAATATGCATAGCAACAAAGACAACGTATATAGACTAATAGCCTTGAGAATCAGTAATACTCTGTGAGGAGTAGTATCCTGCCAAAAGAAATATCCAGAAGAATATCCTGCCAAAATAAATTTTTCTATTACATGGGACACTGAAAAGATAATGAGTGTTTCTCATTTAACAAACCTGATCCACCTTAATTACCATCCACAGACGGCCCACTAGCATTACCAAGTGCCAGTCAGTGTCCACCTTCAGCTCTGAGAACCTGTCAGTCTCAGATGGAGAAGAGGGCCACACTACTGACCACTCTCACAGCGGTACACCAGATGTGGTCAGCACTAATACGGATGAGCGGCTGGATGATCGCAGCGATGACCTCATCTCACAGGGTTCTGAAATCCCTGCTGATATGACAGACCCTGCCTTGTCTGAGAAAGAAGCTGCGGCCTTAGAACAAGAAAGGGCAAACTTTGACCTGGAACAAAACATATTAGAGGTAAACTGACACTCAGTAAATCCTTCCAGGTTGGTCAGATGCAAGACCAAAATGAATCGGGGCCAAAGAAGGCTTTGGCATTAATTTAATTTATTTTTCTAACAAGCACTTATTTTCTTGAACACATAGCAGCATAAAATGATTTGTACTGTTTTTATATTTTATCGACTATTTTTGTAATACATGCACGTACCATCTAGTTTTGCTCTTGTGTTTTTGATATAAAAGAATGAATACTAAGTGGTCATTCTCTATTTAAACGGGCTCTGCTAGCCCCCCAACTCCCAACACACACAAAAAAATAATAATCAAAGTTAAGAGAAAAAGTGCCAATTAAACAGAAGCTAGCACCAAACTAAGAAAGCTGGCAAGTCATACCACCAATATTTATTATTATTTAATGCTGTTTTGCACTGGTCATTTTTTCTCAACCTCCTCCAGCACATATTTTGCATGTAATCCTAGAGGATGTGACCTCAAGATTAACAGAATGCAGGCACTTCTAAAAAGTGCTGCTTCCATCTTTTTTGTAAGAGCAACAGGCTTTCATTTAAAAGCACAAGAGTGACATGAGGCATTTTTATCAGCCAACCAGCAATACAACAGCACATCAGGCCAGTAAATACAACCACGATGGATGGCACAGGCCAAGTGGAAAAATGGCCTTGGCAGTGAATGAAGCGCTCTCTTCATCTGCATTCAAAACCAGATCTACAGGAAGCAGCTTTTTCCAGCAAGTTTTCTCCAATTTCACTTAATTAGAAAAAACGTTTATATGGATTACTAGCTAAGCTTGGTTTTTATCTGTACAATTGTAAGGACAACTGTCCACTTTTTTATAACTGCATTAAGGTAGCAGTGTGAACATCCAAATTTTTTATTTCAGCATATATGCAGAGTGTGTTTTCTGTGCAAAAAATGACAATAGTGAAGGAGTGAATGAGTTTCCTCTGTTTATTTGAAATATAATACATACAGTTGAGCAGTAAATTCTGTTGATATTTTTGACCATATAACAGCTTTTTTACGATTATTAAAAAGCACTTTCTAGAACAAAATCCTATAAAGTGGGATGCCATAGTGGTGCAGAGTTACCGATGTTGCCTCACAGCAAGATGGTCCCAAATTCCATTCCCAGTTATGGGGCTTGCATGTTCTCGCTGTGTCTGTGAGGGTTTCCTCCCCCAATCCAAAGTAATGTAACTCAGGTGAATTGGAGATGGTAAATTACCCCCTAGGTGGTTGTGTATGTGAGTGTGTGAGAGGGTGAGAGAGAAGCACATAAACAACAGCTATCCTTTATTTGAACATCAATAATAAAATGGAAAATATCTATACATGTAGAATCAATTTGAATGGAAAAAGTCAGATTTAATGTGACTCTGCTGTTTTACTGTGGGAAATCTATCCTATTCAAATGTTGATCTGATGTACTGAACCATCAGAGTTGAGCTACCTGCCTGAACAAGGCTCCAGTGTGATCGGTTTGAAATACAATGAGCACTTAATTTGTAGAAAATTTGGTGTCAGTATATTTCAGTTCAATGGAGCGGTATGTAAATATTAAAACCATTGTAACTATAAAAATCAAAAGTACAGTTTTTTTGAAGGCTGAGATGTGTGAGTGAGAAGTGAATGAAAGAATAGTTGGAAACTATGTTCACTGAATCCATTTTGTGATCAAGCAAGGAAAATGTTAACCGTTGAGCTAATTGTGTGAAGGGTTGAAAAAGTTTAGGATCTGTATCAGTGATTAAATGTTCATGTTGGTCAGTTCCAAATCAAAACACTGTTTCTTTGTTTCTCTCAGACTCGTGCATTGTGTGAAGATTCAGACTGTGACAGTGCCGAGCTCGACCAGTCAGGAAGCGGAGAACCAAGTCGCCCTCCAAGTGCGGGAGGCTGGGGTCAGGGTCCTCAGAATTAACACTAGCACACACACACATATAGATGTTCAAACCCTGCTTTGTGCATTTTTAAATACTGTATATATGGTCACTAGAACACCTACAGGATGCCAGCACACTCCTATGTAGTGTCATGAAAAACACCACACACACACACACACAAACACACACACATATTTACACTTACATTATTAATCTATAAAACACCCTACCTTTGGGCCTGTAACTCAAACTGGTAATGCAGAATCAATGTATCAAAAAGCAACTATTAGCCACTTTAAGAACAATTCACCTTCAGATCTTGGTTAAGATGTTCCTGAAGTTCCAAAGACCAGGGCCCCATTCTTTGTAAAGAGTCTTGTGTTAACTGCAACAAGAATCTGGCTGTTGGTTACTCAAAGCAATTTCAAGGCTGCATTTGTTTATATCTGTTACTAACCTGCTGATTTACAGAAACTCAGGACTTGTAGTTTTGAAACTTATAATAAATTATAAGCCTAACAATAATTGGACTTACTTTACACTCATCTGGGTCTTTTCACAAATACAAATGGACCACATATTTGTATTCTGCAAAATGATTTAGAAAATGCTGAGCATTACCTTTTTGTGGTAGCTTGAGAACAGCACCTGTTCCTTTTTTCAGTTTGCTATACACCCTGTATATCTTTGCCCCCCACAAAAAAGGCTGAATTATGGATTATACTCTGATTGTTCATGGCTGATAGTAGACCCTAGCCATTGTTGTTCCTCCAACAAAATGGAAGCCCATGTTGTCAAATTATGGCTGTAGAATTTTTATTATTATTTGAAGTATTTTCCAAAAATGTAGCCTATCAAACATAAAGACTTAAATATGAATATAATTTCAAATCATCAGTCAAAATATCAAAGAAAAAATCAATAAGCCAATTTATTTTGGAAAGAACCGTAAAAGTAATAACATTTTTCCCTTCCAGCTGCTGGAAGACACTTTTGTCAAAAAACTTAACTTATGTTAATTACAAACTTGCACTCATGTTCATCTGCAAGAAAGTAAAATATACTTCACTAAATTGGTCACCCCCATCAGCTATCCATAGATTGTTTGTAATTAGCAATGCCCCAAAAACCACTTACTTATTGCTCATATACACAATCCCTGGGTACTAATGCCTGAATTAGTAGTGAATCACTGCCAAAATCAGATTGTTTCTATCAACCAAAAATCATGTATAGTCATGTGTTGCACAACTGCATTTGTAGTATGGGAAATATGAGATACTTTAATGTATAATGATATATGCAAAAATATCTTCGCAAGTGAAATAATTTATACTCAAGGCCATATATCTCATATCTTACATTTAATTTATATCATATAAATATAAATATCATATAAATATATTTCTATTTTATGGTCCCTTTCTTCCTGTCCTCTGCATTTTCCTCATTCAAACCGACCTCCTGCATGTCCTCTCTCACCACATCCATAAACCTTCTCTTTGGTCTCCTCCTCTTTTTGTCATCAAAAACATCTAACCTGAGCTGTCCCTCTAATATACAAATTTCTAATCATGTCCATCCTCGTCACATGCAAAATCTCAGCATCTTTAATGATCTTATATATATATAGGGCATAGGGTGGTGGTGGTCTAGTGGTAGGGTACGTGCCTATGGACCTATGGCTCAATAAGTCCCAGGTTCAAATCCCACCTCTAGCACTACCACCACTGGGTCCCTGAGCAAGGCCCTTAACCCTGAGTTGCTCCAGGAGGACTGTCCCTGTAATTAGAACATGGAAGTCGCTCTGGATAAGAGCGTCTGCTAAATGATGTAAATGTAAATCTTATGCCATTCCTGACGTAATCCTCCCCATATTTCTGGACTTGGGACACAAAGAAATACACTGGCTGATGCATCCCTAGTGGCTGGGTTTGTTTAATTTTATGATCTTTTCCTCTGACAAAATGACTTAAAATATATACAAAATGTCTGGGGTCGGTTTGTTAATCTAATATGTCTCCATTCTCCATTCCAATGTCCAACCTCAAAAAAAGAAATACATTATTGATACAGAAATATTAAATATAATTTATTTGTGCTCAAGGCACCCTTGAGCAATGCACCATCCCCATCACTGCTACCCGGATGGAGGATATGGCTGCCCACTTCTATGTGTGGGTTTAATGGAGATGATGCATTTTATTTGAGTGCTATGCTCACAATAACAACTTCATTTTCAGATGTTAAGATTTTAATCCACTATCAGGTGAGACTCTATCTGGGGAAGATTCTAAACAGTGTTAGAGATAGGGTTAGGATTTGGGCCAGAGGCTAATGTCAGAATCAGGCTGAAGTTTTTATGCTGAGGTGAAGGCAAGGGCTAGGTTTAGACTTGGAGAAGCTCAAAGTGAATTTAAGAGATATTTGATGTAAGTTTTATTTGAATAAGAAATCCCAAAAGGAATCGAATGTTTGAAGCCATTTCACATTCCTCAGCATACTAGACATTACAGTGGCTAGTAACACTTTACTGTAAGGTAGCGCTCATATGGCTACATCGCATCTACAGATGTCTTTCATTGTTTTATAACCATTACAGGCATTTATAATTTATCAAGTTGCACTCATATGCTCCTTTAATGGCTCCATTTCCCAAGTTGTGAAGTTGTTCTAATTTTTTTGCATTAATGTGCTTTTAAATGAGATGTTATTATTGTATTGATCATTTTTATTACTGGTTTTCTCTCAGACTTTTACCAGTACATTACTTTAAACCACTAAAATAGCTTCTAATATAGGTCACCCTACATGGATGACAACTGTTGCAACACATTTTACAGATAAAATGTTCATTAAAAAAATAATAAGACTTTGCACTAATAATCAAAAGTGTCTCATCATCATCCAGCTTTTTTCCAGCAATTGTTTTCTTTTGCTGTGCTCCAAAGTGTTTGATGTAAGAGTTGTTGTTCCGACTTCAAGTTTTACAATTGGAAACAAATTTTTCTGATTATTTTGTGACACCACATGAATGCAGCTTTATTCCAATAAATGCCTGTTGCCATAACACTTTATGAGTTAAAACTGATGAATGTAGCCTTTATGAAGAGTGACGCTTGTCAGAATAAGCTTTTATGGTAATGTAACCTCATGAGCACTGCTATTCACTAATGTGTCACCTGGATGGTAACTATTTGTAAAGCCTTCCAGTCTTCATCTAAGGTGGAGTGTGGAAAGAGGAGCACAGAAAGAGCAGGACAGGTTACCAAAGACAGCCTTAACTTCCCTTTGAGCAATCAAGTGGAGATAATTAACATTATTTGTTATTTAGTTTGTTCTTATTCTTGGACTAAAAGTCTGACTTGAATATTGGTTCCCAATCCTGATCCTTGAAAAATCTCCTGCACCTTGCAAAGTTTTTCCCACTTTAACACACTTGATCCAACTAACTGGTGCATTAAGAAATCTTTCTTGAGCTGACATGGGTGAGTTAAAGAAGGAAACACTGAAATAGTTTCTGGTCTGCCTTAGTAGTTTGTGTTAACTAAACTTCTACTGTAAGTAAATACAAACATCTGTATTTAAAATTTTATTGACTTATATTAGAGAATTTTAAGGCAGCTTGTATAATAACTTTTAATTGAAATACACATACTTTTCTACAGTGCATGTTCATGATTGAGAACCTGTGACTTAACTTATTAAAAAATTCTACAAAGAATGGGGCCCAGGAAAATGCCACGGAAAAATGTAAAGATTTAACACACTTCCACAAATCTTTTTTCGAAGATAAGCACCACTCTCTATAAAAGAAAAATTAAAATTGAATATAATTATTAAGATCAAGAGGATAGCAATATCTGCCAAACAGATTAGGAGTCTATAAAACCTGTTGGGAAAACTGAATGCAAGAATGCAAGCATGACTTGAATCAATGTATTTAAACAAAACAATTTGACATTTCACTTTGATGTCATTTTTAGAACCTTAAGGAAATATCTTAGAAGCAACACTGAATTAATATTCTAATATTCTCCACCTTCCTCTTGCCTCCTGACTATCTTTAGATCCTTTTTTTAATAGGGACATGCAATATGTACATTACAAATATTCTGAAAGCAACACTTTTATTTTCTGTAATTTCTGTAAAGAAAAACATAGCAAAATAAAATGAAAAGATAAAGGAAAGTAATTTTTTCATGTATGAAAATTTAAATTGTAAGTTTTGAGTTTAAGAGGTGTAAAGAACAAAATGCATGAAGTACGTTTGTATGCATTTTAATTTTTGATTCATTGTTTTTATAAATCTGAAAAAACAACAAACAAATGTTTGCACTTTTTTTTTACCTTGAATCTGTGTGATAATGTTGTGTTGCTTGTAGGCACTTTACAATAGGATATTTATGTCCACCAACTTATCACCTTCTCATGACACTAGAATTGTTGTCCTTGATGGAGTATGGGTGGATTAGGACAGGGATCGAGGTAATCAAAGGCCAGAATGTGCACAGCTTTTTATCAGTGATGTTTAGAGTAAGATCAGCAAAAAGGGATTGCTATGACACGCTTTAGATCCAAGCTAAGTCTAATCAAATCACATCTAATTAAGCTAATCAAAACACCTAATGGAGAGGCAATGCTGGTTAGGGTTGGGACTGTACATTTTAGTGGATCTCTGGGAAGAGGGTGCTATTGAAGTGAATTATCCAAAAACAGTAGTGGCCAGTGCATTCCATCCACAGTGACACCTAGTTGCATTTTTTTTAATCAGATGTAAAATTGCCTCGATTTCTGTCATCCTAACTAAGAAGGCACAGTTGGATTCTTCTTACACAAATAGGATTATATGTTAAACCACTGTTGTGTATTTTACTTATAAATATATTTTGTGACCACTGTTCACATTTCTAAGATTCCACCAATTTTAGGTTTCACTTTAGTCAAGTCATTGATATGTAAGCAAACATACAGTAATTTGATGTGAATTGGTTCATTCACAAACACCCCCACTCAGATTTCTTAACAATAGTGATGATAGGAACTATGGTTTACAAAATCTAATGACTCAAAATAGCCATATTGTCTAATCTAAAATGACCAGTGATCTATGTGTTTTTTAATATATCTAATAAAGGTAAAATAGTGATTTAAAAAGTGTTCTGTGGGAAATATTTCCCCCCTATACGTTTTTAATAACTTGATTAAAAATATATTGATTAAAAACATTCTCCATAATTGGGCACTAAATTACTAAATTAGTTGTGCTTCATCAAAAAAGGTGAAACCCACATCAGCAGAAACTTCACATGAAATTGAATTGAAAATATGTGTTTATTATTGTATATATGATAACTTTATTTTGTAGATTATTGTGATAGGCCCAAAACAAAGTTTGAGGGCAAAGCTTTAGTAAAAATACAAAAACTATTATAAAAATAAGGTCTAATTCAATAAGGCATTCATAACCATCTCATGCAATAACTTCCTTCACATTCACAAATAAGTTCCCATCAGCACCACTGAATTGATTTGACATGTTTCTCTCCAAATTAATTAAACCCTAACCATTTACTTAAACATTTTGAAAAATTGGTGCAATTCCCATTTAAATGCCACTACTTTGTTTTTTAAATTTGACCACTTGAAATTTGACCTTTTGAAATTTGAATTTGAAATTAGAAATTTGAAAAATTCTCAAAAAGACAAATGTTGACTAATGCACGTGTATAACAGAATTTTATAAGCATTATTAGAAATGTAACTGCAGATTAATTATTTATTATGGCGCCACTTTCAGCAACTGGTTAGACATAATCTTTCATTTATATAAAAAAATTATATTCTGTACCTTTGTTCAAGACTAGTCGTAATTCTCCTCCTAAACAACTAGACTACTGTATATTGTAGTATGACTAAAGGTGGCATTAAGGGATTATCCCTTTTGCGTAACATTCCAGTATCTTGTACAATTGGAAATAAACATGAGCCAAAGGCAACAGCTTGGCTTTTTGCTACCTGTACAGCAAATTATTCTTTACTTGTCCTGTCTGCATGACTGCAAAGTTAATGAATTGTAGAATCATGCCATCAGAGAAATTTCTCAGAGCAACACGCTTCCTTCACTGTTCTGAAAAAGTATGTGAAAAATTTGTGAAAGCAAGACCAGACCTGTATATTGTTTTGACCCTGATGTCCAAACATTTGCCTAAGACTCTTGTCTCTTCAAAGCCAAAAATAGGTACTGTGCAGTAATCTCAACCAACAAAGATACAAAAGAGTCATAATCCAGGACAACCCTCTAGATCATTGTTCAAGGCCTCTTTCAAAGATTTGTAAACACAGTTTAGCAAAGCAATATATATAATGCCGAACAATGTTCTCTTTTCATGTACTTATCTCAAATCTTCAAGGGGGATTTAAAAGGCTCATATCATGAAATTTTTTTTGCCTTCACTTTTTTAAATGACTAATTTTACATGCTGATCACACCTTGATCTATACATATATCTAAACTAATGTAAGAGTTTAGTATATCATTTGAAATAGATCAGAAATAATATGGTTAAATTGATGGCATTGAAAGTTACAATAAAACAAACTATTTGTTTTAAGGGATAAAGTGTTGGAAATAACAGTCATTGTAAGTAGGTGAAAGAGAAAAATATAATACGAGAAAATGTAGGATATGGGCCCTTTAAAATATATAATATTGAAATTAAATAAATGAAGCACTGCCATTTAGAGACTGGAATGAGGGTGTTCACCTTCCCTTCACTAGCAGGATGGAATGCTCAAATAAAGCATTTTGGTTCGCAAATATTCTGGTTCCATGTGATTGTCTGTTTTGTGGGACTCAAAAGCAAGGATAAAGTACTTAAGGGTTTAGTGAAAAAAAATGTTCCTATTCCTCCAATTCTTCTAATATCCCTAGTTTTGCTTGAGTTAGGTTATTGGGAGCTGGTCCTTAATCAGAAAATGGACAACCTCTGCAGAAAATCCAGAACTTTTGATAAAGCTGTCCTTTAGTGGTAGGGAGCAGCATGCCATTTTTGTATTACTATACTTTTTTATTTTTTATGATTTATTATTACTTTGAGTACTGCATTGCATCACAGAATGGAGTCTATCAGAGGATCCCTTGTTTTAACATTTTTATATGAGAGCTTGCTTATTGATTGATTGATTGATTGATTGATTGATTTATGTATGTATTTATTTATTTTTCATGCACAGGATGAATGGGGTGCAACTGGGGAGGAAACAGTGCTCATGTACTCTAGCTTATGCTTTTATCATTAATGCATATTATTGTCCTCTGCTTTCAGTGATGGTATTTGCAAGATCAAATGATCAGCTGTTCAGAACAATGTATGTTTTATGGCTTTTGGTACTGTTCAGGAATGTGGATGCTGCAAAAAAACACTGAAACAGAGGTCATTTTGGGTGCATAATGTTTGTTTTTTAAGCAAAATAAATGGATCATTTTGTCCTCTGATAAACTCTGTATAAATGTAACGAATATACAAAATATATTTAAATAAATTATAATGATGATCAAAAATAAAATCTGTACTAGACCTCACCATATTTTGTTCTCTGCCTGTGTTAACAGAATAACAATACACTTTGATACTGACTTCATGGTGTTTTTTGCTTTAGCAGCAACTTATGGTTTCATGGAAAATGTAACAAAAGGTAATGTTTTCATTTAGTTTAGGTTAATCTTGAAATTTTTTTGTTAGAAGATTAATTTGAACATAAATAAACATACTGACATGGAAATCTACTCCTTAAAGGAGTAAACTTTTGACTAATCATGTTACAAAATTAGCTGATGTAGCTTTAAGAAGCTTAAGCAGGAGCTTAGAGTTTTTTCCTGAGTGAAGAATCTGGATAGAGAGTTAGCCACTAAACCATCCCACCTGTAATCTAAAAACCAAAAGAGTGATGCATTATCATTTGCATTGAACACACAGATTAACAGATTAACAGTAACACCAGCCAACCCTAACTAAAACTAACTAAAAATATATTATATTGCCTAGATATTTTGAATTCTCTACAAATAAATGTTTACAGTGTACTGGCAGATAAGGGGTTTAAAACTCAATCAATCAATGTTTGCCAAAAGTTTAAGGCTGAATATGTAGGCCTACTCAGCAAGTCAAAAATAAATTTTCTTTAACATAATCTAAAAAGTTTGTAAAATGCATAAAACCAGGCTAACATGGCCCTCTAGCATGATCATTGTGGGTGACATTAGAGAAATCATCTAGCTAGCAGAAGATATTTGCATTTTCCTGTTCAAGGCAATACTGCACTTTACAGATATCAAGATGGCTTGGGAGCTAACGTTTTGACATATTTTCTTACAAAAATGTACTTTTATATAATGTACTTTTTTGTCTGTGTTTTGGTTTCCAAAATCTTCTCCAGGATGGATATTTTAAAGGAATATTTTAAAAATACTAACACCAAATGCTAAAACAATTTTGACACCATGGTTGACATGTGTGTGGTGTTGGTTAGACATTCACATTTCCTATGTCTAGAAATGTCCTCAGTTTTAAATGTGAAATAAAAACAATAAAGGAAAGGAAAGAAAGACCAGGCAGCAACAGAGCAAATGCCTCGGGTTGTGCTTTTTTTGGTCAAATTAAAGGAATGTACTACTGCTATATGAGGCCCACTGTACCGGCCTCTAAAGATTGTAGGGCATTAGGTTTTTATTGTCACATTATGTAAAAATGGCAGTACAGTTAGAGATGAAGTACAAGAGTACATAGAGTACAAGAGCTATATATGGGGGGGGGGCATACAAATTTGGGAAAATAAACATTAATTAACACCATTTAACTAGGCTGAACATCTAGAAAACACCAGAGAGTATAGGAGATCAGGTATAACAGAAGTCCAGTACCATGCAATATCACTCTTCTTCTATCACTAACCAATTCACAATTTTTTTTTTTCTCTCTGCTCTGCCTGGTTGCCCCGCAGTTGCTCCAGTTTAGACTAACAGTCCAAACTAGACTGGGGAGGCAAAACTGTTTCTTGAATTTGAGTGTGTTTGTCTGTGTGTCAGCCTGCGATGAATGCAGAAACTTGAACCCTCAATCACATTACCATAAACATGATTTCAAGCCACAAGGGAACCCAGAGTTAGAATCAGGTATTCTTACATGATTCAGGAGTCATATTAACAATCAATAGGTAGCTGATTACAGTCTATTTGCATGTATGTCGTGTATGTCATCCATTCTTCCATGATCTGAGTCATTTCCTTACCAGGGTTGTGATGGGATTTTGGATCCTATACCAAAACTCTTGCGGCAATTGGTAGAAAAGCATCCTAGCATGGCAGGCGCACAGACTAGTCTATTATGTGATATACAAATGTAGTGCATCTTTTTCATCCATCCATCCATTCTCCTCCGCTTATCCGAGGTCGGGTCGCGGGGGCAGCAGCTTCAGCAGGGATGCCCAGACTTCCCTCTCTCCAGCCACTTCTTCCAGCTCCTCCGGGCGGATCCCAAGGCATTCCCAGTCCAGCCGAAAGACATAGTCTCTCCAGCGTGTCCTGGGTCTTCCCCGGGGTCTCTTTCCGGTGGGACGTGCCCTGAACACCTCACCAGGGAGGCGTCCAGGGGACATCCTAATCAGATGCCCGAGCCACCTCATTTGGCTCCTCTCGGTGCGGAGGAGCAGCGGCTCTACTCTGAGCCCCTCCCGGATGACTGAGCTTCTCACCCTGTCTCTAAGGGAGAGCCCAGACACCCTGTGGAGGAAACTCATTTCGGCCACTTATATTCGCGATCTCGTTCTTTCAGTCACTACCCACAGCTCGTGACCATAGGTGAGGGTGGGAACGTAGATCGACCGGTAAATTGAGAGCTTTGCCTTTTGGCTCAGCTCCTTCTTCACCATGACGGATCACTGCGGATGCTGCCCCGATCCGCCTGTCGATCTCCCGCTCCATTCTACTCTCACTCGTGAACAAGATCCCAAGATACTTAAACTCCTCCACTTGGGGCAGGATCTCACTCCCAACCCTGAGAGGGCACTCCACCCTTTTCCGGCTGAGGACCATGGCCTCAGATTTGGAGGTGCTGATTCTCATCCCAGCCGCTTCACACTCGGCTGCGAACCGATCCAGTGAGAGCTGAAGATCGCGGCCTGATGAGGCCAACAGGACGTCATCTGCAAAAAGCAGAGACCCAATCCTGAGCCCACCAAACCGGACCCCCTCAACGCCCTGGCTGCGCCTAGAAATCCTGTCCATAAAAGTTATGAACAGGATCGGTGACAAAGGGCAGCCCTGGCGGAGTCCAACTCTCTCCGGAAACAGGTTCGACTTACTGCCGGCAATGCGGACCAAGCTCCGACACCGATTGTACAGGGACCGGACAGCCCTTAACAGGGAATCCGATACCCGATACCCCCAGAGTACCCCCCATAGGACTCCCCGAGGGACACGGTCGAATGCCTTCTCCAAGTCCACAAAGCACATGTAGACTGGTTGGGCAAACTCCCATGCACCCTCCAGGACCCTGCCAAGGGTGTAGAGCTGGTCCACTGTTCCGCGACCTGGACGAAAACCACACTGCTCCTCCTGAATCCGAGGTTCGACTATCCGACGGACCCTCCTTTCCAGGACCCCTGAATAGACTTTCCCCGGGAGGCTGAGAAGTGTGATCCCTCTATAGTTGGAACACACCCTCCGGTCCCCTTTTTTAAAGAGGAGGACCACCACCCCGGTTTGCCAATCCAGAGGCACCGTCCCCGATGTCCATGCGATGTTGCAGAGGCGTGTCAGCCATGACAGTCCTACAACATCCAGAGCCTTGAGGAACTCCGGGCGGATCTCATCCACCCCTGGAGCCCTTCCACCGAGGAGCTTTTTGACCACCTCGGCAACCTCAGCCCCAGAGATGGAAGAGTCCACCTCTATGTCCCCAGGCTCTGCTTCCTCATCAGAAGGCATGTTGGTGGAATTAAGGAGGTCTTCGAAGTATTCCCCCCACCGACCCACAACATCCCGAGTCGAGGTCAGCAGCACACCATCCCCACTATACACTGTGTTGACCGTGCACTGCTTTCCCCTTCTGAGACGCCGGATGGTGGACCAGAATCTCCTCGAAGCCGTCTGGAAGTCTTTCTCCATGGCCTCACCAAACTCCTCCCACGCCCGAGTTTTTGCCTCAGCAACCACCAAAGCCGCATTCCGCTTGGCCTGCCGGTACCTATCAGCTGCCTCCAGAGCCCCACTAGCCAAAAAGGCCCGGTAGGACTCCTTCTTCAGCTTGATGGCCCGGGGGTGACCCCGGTGTCCACCAACGGGTTCTCGGGTTGCCACCGCGACAGGCACCGACCACCTTATGGCCACAGCTCCGGTCAGCCGCCTCGACAATGGAGGCACGGAACATAGTCCATTCGGACTCAATGTCCCCCACCTCCCCCAGGACGTGGTTAAAGCTTTGCCGGAGGTGGGAGTTGAAGCTCGTCCTGACAGGGGACTCTGCCAGACGTTCCCAGCAGACCCTCACAATATGTTTGGGTTTACCAGGCCTGACCGGCATCCTCCCCCACCAACGAAGCCAACTCACCACCAGGTGATGATCAGTTGACAGCTCCGTCCCTCTCTTCACCCGAGTGTCCAAAACATGTGGCCGCAAGTCCGATGACACGACTACAAAGTCGATCATCGAACTGCGACCTAGGGTGTCCTGGTGCCAGGTGCACATGTGGACATCCTTATGCCTGAACATGGTGTTTGTTATGGACAATCCGTGATGAGCACAAAAGTCCAATAACAAAACACCACTCTGGTTCAAATTGGGCGGGCCATTCATCCCAATCACGCCCTTCCAGGTCTCACTGTCATTGCCCACGTGAGCATTGAAGTCCCCCAGCAGAACGATGGAGTCCCCAGCAGGGACGCTCTCAAGCGCCCCCTCCAGAGACCCCAGAAAGGGTGGGTAGTCCAGACTGCTGTTTGGCGCAAAAGCACAAACAACACTAAGGACCCGTCCCCCAACCTGAAGGTGGAGGGAGGCCACCCTCTCATCCACTGGTGTAAACCCCAATGTACAGGCCCCGAGCCGGGGAGCAATAAGTATGCCCACACCTGCTCGGCGCCTCTCACCGGTGGCAACTCCAGAGTAGAAGAGAGTCCAGCCCCTCTCAAGGAGACTGGTTCCAGAGTCCAAGCTGTGCGTCGAGGTGAGTCCAACTATATTTAGCCGGAACTTCTCAACCTCATGCACTAGCTCAGGCTCCTTCCCCACCAGAGAGGTGACATTCCACGTCCCTAGAGCCAGCTTCTGCAGCCGAGGATCGGACCGCCAAGGCTCCTGTCTTCGGCCACCGCCCAGCTCACACTGCACCCGACCTCTTTGGCCCCTCCTACAGGTGGTGAGCCCATGGGAAGGGGGACCCACGTTGCCTCTTCGGGCTGTGCCCGGCCGGGCCCCATGGGTGATGGCCCGACCACCAGGCGCTCGCCATCGGGCCCCACCTCCAGGCCTGGCTCCAGAGGGAGGCCCCGGTGACCCACGTCTGGGCGAGGGAAAACGCCGTCCAAATGTTGCATTCATCATAATAGGTCTGAACCACTCTTTGTTTCTTCCTTCACCTAGGACCTGTTTGCCTTGGGTGCCCCTACCAGGGGCATAAAGCCCCCGACAACATAGCTCCCAGGATCATTGGGACATGCAAACCCCTCCACCACGATAAGGTGGCGGTTCGAGGAGGGGGTGCATCTTTTTACTGAACTTATTTAACGTGCTCTGTGTTTAGTAGACAGAGAGGGGAATTTTGCATCCAACATAATCATCTGACCTTACTAATGGTCTTATGACTGAATGCAATCATATCTTCAAAGTAATGTTTCAGCATTTCAACATTTTATATATTTTTTTATATTTTATATTTCTTGTGGTTCTTGTGGTCCAAACGGAACATTGACATATCTTGCCAGATGTCATTTATGATTTTTAAGTGATTGACTATAATGCCAACATATACATCAATTAATTGATAATATCAATTACATTTTAAAACTATATTCAAACTTTTCCATACTATCCACCCTAAAAGTATCAGTGACAACTTAAAGTAGATATTTTGAGGAATTGTATTTATCTCAATCTGTATCTTGATCAAATATTATAACATTAAATTATTAAGCATATTTTTACTTAAATTGTACAGTTCTAAAAAATGTGACTGATTTATATTGTGTTGAATGTGGCCAGGATCTGATTGTGGTTTGGAGTAATGGATGGTTGTAATATCAGATAAGAAGAGAAGTGTACAGCTTCTACAGCATCATTGAGCTTGGTGTACAGAATATACGTAACTAGCATAATACTTTTAATCTTATTGGCCACTTACAATTATTGTAGAATACTAAGTCAGATATATACAAGCAAATTAAGCATTTACAGTGGTTTCAAGTCTACATCAGTCATTCAGATGTCACACAGGGCCTACCCAGTGCAGGGTCAACAGTACAATGGAATTTATTGGGACAAGAAAACATAGTAAACTAAAAAAGTAATATTAGAATGAAATACATTTATTTAAAAAAAAAAAACATAGTATATAAATTGAAATAGGAAGGGCTGTATTTTAACTTTATCCATTGTCAACCAGAAAAGGATGGGTTCTCCATTTGAGTCTTGGTTCCTTCAAAAGTTTGGTATCCAGATTCCGTAAACATTTATAAAAAGCACTATATATATAAAACTGACTTCACTTGACTTGAACTTAATTCAAGGAAGAAACAAATGAGCATTAGCCTTATGTACCTTAAGTTTAGCAGATTTCAGTCTGGTTACAATTACACATATGCATAAAGTATAAGCAATTTTTTGTGAAATGGTTCAAAAGAGTGAAATGTATAAAAGTGACCAGTGCATACAACAGTATGTGCAATGTGCACATTGTAGGTTTATGAATTTATCCTACATAGAGAATGAATCCAGCAGAAGTGCAAGATCACATCTAAATGTGTAAATTTGTATTTTCTTAGTAGTTCACTCACTAACTTTCATAACCCCTTATCCTGAACATGTGTGATACTGGAGCCTATCCATTTACATTTACAACATTTAGCAGATGCTCTTATCCTGAGCGACTTCCACGTCCTAATTGCAGGGACAGTCTCCCTGGAGCAACTTGGACTTAATGGTCAGGAACCCAATGGTGGTAGTGCTAGAGGTGTCCTAAGCTTCCCTTGGTTTTCACAGTTTGTTGCTTCAGTATTTTTAAATATTTCTGTCAGATGTTGCTATGGTAAATTGAAATATAATAACAAGCATTTCATAAGTCTGAAAGGCTTTTATTGACAATTACATGAAATGTATGCAAAGAGTAAATATTTGCAGTGTTGGCTCTTCCTTTTCCACTTCTGGGCTGATGATGGAGCCCATCCTTACATAATCAATGCTTGGAGTTTATCAGATTTTGAGGGTTTTGTATGAAATGTAATGTAATCAGGAAATGGATGGCCACAGGCACAGTTGTTAAACTCAGGTCTGGCAGGCCAAGAAAAATACAAGAGCAGCATATGCGCAGGATTGTGAGAATGTTACAGACAACCCACAGATCACCTCTAAAGACCTGCAAGAACAACTAGCTGCAGATGGTGTATCTGTACATTGTTCTACAGTTCAGCACAATTTGCACAAAGAACATCTGTATGGCAGGGTGATGAGAAAGAAGACCTTTCTGCACTCATGCCCCAAACAGAGTCGCTTGTTGTATGCTCATTTAAACAAGCCAGATTAATTGTAGTACAAAGTGCTATATATATATATATATATATATATATATATATATATATATATATATATAGTATATATATATATTGTTTGTATGGACAAATTGTTTTCACAAAGCATCTCTCCATCTCATGTTTTGTACAGGTGAGGCATTCACCTTTGCAACTATAACATCTTCCACTCTTTTGGGAGCCTTTTCAGGAGATTTCACAAGAGCTCATCTGCTGAAATTCTTTTGCTTATTTATCCAGAAGATTTTTTTATGTCAGGTACTGATGATGGATGAGAAGGCCTGGGGCACAATCTCTGTTCTAGGGCATCCCAAATGTATTTGATGAGATTGAGGTTATGACTCTGTGCAAGTCATTCAGCTACTTCCACACTATTCTCACCCAACCATATCTTTTTGGTCCTAATTTTGTATGCTGGAGCATGCCGAAACAGATAAGAGCCTTCCCCGTACTATCCCTACAAAGCTAGAAGCACAGAACTGTCAGAATATCTGGATATTCTAAAGCCACAGAATAACGGTTAGGAATCTGAATCCAGTGAGTTCAAATCAGGGTGCAGTCTCTTCCTCTGGGGCAGCAGTGGCCTTCCGGTTGACCGCAAGATTGGTAGGTCATGGGTTTAAATCCCAGATCAGTAGCTTTCCCTAAGTGAAAAGTGAAAGTGACAACCCTTGTCATTGCACACAGTGAACCACAACAAAATTGGACCTCTGAATTTTACCCATGCACTCAAACACCGTGCAACAGTGGGCAGCTATTAAAAGCGCCCGGGGAGCAGTGACAGAGATGGTGCCTTGCTCACTGGTACCTCAGAGCAACTCTACTGGTGAGGGAATTGAACCCACAATCTTCCGATGCGAAGGCAACTCCCTAACCACTAGACCACCGCTCCCCTAAAGCACCCATGAGCAATATGCTGTCCCCATTACTTCTCCCTGGGGGCTAGACGTGTGCACGTATGGGTGAAAAGCAAAGAAAGCATTTTGTTGCGTTATACTGTGTGCTATTCTGTTTCACACTTTCAGTTCTTTAAAACGGAACTAATGTGCCTAGGTAAACCACTGAAAAACAACCTCATATCATAATACCTCCTCCACCAAACTTTACAGCATGCACAAACACACGGGCAGGTAACGTTCGCCTGGCATCCTCCAAAGCCAAACCCGTACTTCATACTGCCAGACAGAAAGGTAAGATTCATGTGTTTGACAACACTGCACCTGATGATGCGAGGCTTGCAAGCAGCTTCTCCACCACAGAAACCCAATCCATGAAGCTCCCAGCTTTTTCTGTGGTTATTGCCAGAGGAAGTTTGAAACTCAGTGTTAGCGACCTTTTTGGAACTCGACAACCCTGCGGTTGCTTTACATAGTCTGCAACTTTGTGGCTTTGCAATAATAAGCGTTCATTATGGAGTATTTAGCTAATTTCTTGAGCGGACTAAAAATTAGGTCTCTTCAGAATTACCCATTTTTCCCCCCACTAGTGTTTGGGAGCCTAAGTACATGGCTAAGTGCTTGGTTTTGTGAACCTTTCAGAGTGGGTATGGCTTAAACATTTGAATTCAGTAATGTCTTGCAGTGCCTTGTGTGTGTGGCTCTCATTCATAAAAGATTCTTCAGATGTTCAGTACTGTTCATTTAAACAGCAGAAGGTTAAACTGCCTATTAAGTGTTTTAGTTTGCTAGACTGGGAGGTTCAAGTTTATAGGTTTGCTGAAAGTTCTAAAAACACAAGCTTGATTAATAATTTTTAAAAAATCGATTGTTTTGAAAAGGGAATTATAATTCAACCATTTTTCTGATTTTGGATATGGTCACAAAGGTCTTTTGCCAGAAGATGAACTGGTCATCTTAATGCTTTGAAACAATTCAAAGACAATCAAGTCATTAGAACTATTCAATAGCAGAGTGACTAAGGAGACTTTTCTTGTGCAAATTTGGTAGAAAAAAAAAAGCTAAAGAAAGCCACATGAATATCGTTTAGTTGTTTCAGCATTTCACATCATTTTAATTTGCATTTATAATTCTTCATTCCTGTTGCACTTCAAATCTACAATATTGTGAAAACGTGCACAAAAAAAGTTTTAGGTTCTCTTTTACAAAATAAAAATTTTAACCAAGCAAATAGAGAAGAGGAAACTAGTGTTACTTCTAGAATGATCCTTCTAGTTGATTAATCAGTCGCACCATATAAACAATGAGTCAGTTTGGAATCCTTTGCAGGCTCCCCACCCCAATAGGTTAAAAAAAATATTCTCTCTGTTTAAAAGTAATATTTTCAACTCATTATATCAGTAATATTTATCAATTTATCAGAAACGTCCAAGACACTCTTGCCCATCCCTTTATCAAAATCGCCTTCAACTTCTGGGGGAAATGAATATAAAACATACAGGAATGAAAAAATCTTTGACCAACAAAAATGAACAAAACCACTGCAGCCTTAAATCCACTGAAACACCCCACCACTGGTGACATAGTGGGGAGAGGGGGAGTTCAACATAATAGAATTAGGGAACAGGTGATGAGCTTACCTGCTCAAACTCTTCCTAACCCAAAATCCTCCTAAATATAAATTAAAATAAATACACAAATTTGTATGATACATGGAAAAAGCTGTGAATTTATCATCTGTTACTGTTTTTTTATTTTTCCCCATGTGTTTTGTAAGAAAAATCTGACCCAAAAAAAAAAAAAAAAAAAAACCTTCAGATCCCCCCCCCCCATTACTTTCAAATCTTAAATGTGTACAACAGGATATACATTGAAAACCAAAAATGTTAAAAACTATAAGCAAAGGGGTTTTTAAAAACATGTCCATGAAATAAATAAATAAAATACCTATGCATATTTACTTCCAGAAAATATATTCATGAAGCAGATATTTATGAAGCACAGCTTGGATGGGTGAGGACAAAAGCTAGTTTGAGAATACTTGGTTACTTTTTTTTTTTTTTTTTTTTTGCACAGAAAGTGAGTGTGTGCACGTGTGTATTTGTGAAGTTGGGGGTGGGGGGTAACTGGCTAATGGAGATGCGGCATATGAAGATCAGTTTGCAGCCAGTCCTGTCGCCTCAGAAGAGAGTCTGCAAAAAAGAGCAAAAGGTTTGTTTTTATACATATGTTGCGAAGCTCGGCAAATACTGATTTACTGTGAAAAGACAGATTCCCCCCCCCCCCCCTCCCCCTTTTTAAGCAATGCTAAAACTGTTAAGTGTTCAAATCTCTGATAGAAGGAAAAAGTGTTCCTTGCATTACAATTTGAAGGTCTTACTTGAAGTTCACAGACAACTTCTCAAAATCAGCAAGAGATGTAGACTGGTGTGTATACATGCATGTATTGTACCTAGCATTAATGAGGTATTCGGCAAGGCTGATGCTTGCAGGGGAGCCAGTGATGGTAACTTGGCGGTCACTGGAGCCCTCAACAGGGTTGGCGATCTTGATCTGTGCTCCAGACATCTGACGTATCTCATTTATCTTGGCACCTTGACGGCCAATGATGCAGCCAATCAACTGCATAAGAACATGTGCATTATTATTTAATTCACTTTACTGAAGGTAGGAGAAGTATAAATATGTGCTTACCAAGAAGGAAAAATATTAGCTTCAATATTCAGCAACTGAATATACTGTCCCACTGAACAATCCTAAGAATGGTAGCCAAATTAAAGATGTAAAAATCTGTTCACATAGTAACTCACGTCGTTTGGAATGGTCAGTTCATGAGAGCCGGTCTGTGCAGTGGCATCAATCCCAGCTGTAGAGGAAAAAAGATGCACTGAATTAACTCTGGTTTTTAAAAAAAAAAAAAAAAAAGGGGGGAAGCAATGAACACATTATGTTAACACCCTCCTCCCTTACCAGTGAAGCCTTGACTACTTGGGGCCAAAGGAAATGGACTTTGCTGCATTGCCAATTGGTGAAGTTTGGTGAGCTGTGGTGGGGGGAAAAAGATGCATTTTTATATTTAACTGCATAGTGCCATTTCATGATCAACTTCCGAACAGCGAAGTAGCATGTCAGATTGTGAATTTGGTGCAATGTAAATTCGTCTTACATCAGGTTGGGGAATTGCATGCTGTCCCTGCACCGCATATGCCTGAAAGCATTGAAGACGCAGTCAGCAAAGTCAAATACAAGGAGTCTTCCAAAATAAATTTTTTAACAAATCAAACTTGAACCTGTTCCTGCACTAACCTGTCCTCCAGCAAAGATAACAGGCGAACCTGAGGGTTTGGGCCGATAAGGGATGGTGACACCTTTTGGGGGAGACTAGGAAATTTGGATAAACAGAGAGCAAAGTAAATACATAGAAAAGGATTGTGACTGCAGCAGGGTTATTTGATTGAAAACAGATTGTCCTCAGTCAACAGATAATGATTAGCTTGCAGGTCCATCCATCCATTTTCTGCTGCTGGTCCCAAACGGGGTTGCGGGGGAGTGCTGGTGTCCAACCCAGCGCACACAGGGCGAGGACGGGGGACGCACCCTGGACAGGTCGCCAGCCCATCGCAGGGAGTAGCTTGCAGGTCATAAGTTGCAAAATCATCCACAAGGGGGAGCCAATGGCACAAAGTTGCTTATGTTTGCATCATCAAAACCTCAAGCATTCTAGAGCTGGCCAGCACAGCATTTTGCAGGCTTTTTGAGCTAAATACTTATCTGAATGTGGGCTTTAACCACGATGGAAGCAGTGGCAAAAGCACAATCCACTGCTACTACCAACAGATTTGATGCTAAGAGAATCCATATTAGGATCACACTGAACAGGTAGGCTAGGATATGTACCACTTTTGAATTTAGCATTTTAAAAGTACTTTCAAAAGTTATTAACTAGCTTTAACGACTTGGTTATGCATCATTTCATACATGCATACATAAAAACAAGGTGTCAAAGCCAGTTTTAAAAAAATGCTGAATTCTCATAACCATTTCAATTGTGATAATGACTTGCAGTTTGATTTGCAGACTTTACTATAAAAAATTATTCCTACCAACAAATCAACTTGGTCACTTTTCATTGGTAATACAATTAATTTTATTTCTATATACACATACACACACACAATATGCTATAATCAGCAAATTTTATACATGTTCAATAAAAAAAAAAAAAAAAAAAGAATTATGCATACAGTTCTAAAATACCACAAATGCTTACCTCCAGCATGACCACACAGATCTGTTTAACACACTCAATGATGGACAGTGGTGTCCCAGCAATGGTAATGGCTCTTTCAGTGGAGTTAGGCAGCATGTCTCCTGCCACCTGTACCTGAGCTCCCGTTGACTTGAGAAAGTAAGCATAATGGAGCAGTTATCCAGCTTAAATGAACAATACGTAATCAAGAGAAAAGTGAATTTATATTAATACAATAACTTAAATGCAATGATATTCTACACATTTTTTAAATAATGCACGAGAGCAGTCACTCTGCTGGGAAGACTTACCTCCCTGATCTCTTTGATCTTGCAGCCACCTTTACCAATGAGAGAACCACACTGGCTGGCAGGCACAACAATGCGCAGTGTGACAGGAGGCTTAGAGGTGGCTGTACTATTGGACATGGAGCTGCTGATGTCCTGAAAAATAGCAAAAGCCAGGCCAAAAAACACACCAAATATTAAAAAACAAAAAAGTTTAAGAAACTTAGAAGAATGATCATAATGGTAGCCAATACTGTAACATGTGTGCATTCACTGTACATTTTAAAAAGAGTCTTGAACAAGGTATTTAAAAAAAAAAAAAAAAAAAACCCAACCATGTACCTCTTCGAGTTTGTCAATGATCATGGAAAAGGCTTTAAAGATGGCAGTTGTTGGACCTGCCAAGGTGATGATTCTCTCTGGGCAGTTCCCTTCAGAAATGTTGATGCGAGCACCACTCTTTACCGGATTAAAGGGAGGAGAGACATTAGAGACTGTGTCTGCATCAGTAAGGTAATAAAACCTGAAACGACTAAACTACCACAAAGGATTTAAGAACTTGAATGTCAGTGACTTGAAGTTAACTAAAACCTACAACGATCAGAAACCAGTTCCAGAATAAGGCTCACCTCCTCTCGCATCTTCTTAACAGATTCGCCTTTCTGCAAAGATAAAATAGCTTATTATAAACATGAATCAGGCTATAAAACACCAGCAAAAATTTGAAGAGTTAGAAAGGTCTACAGTAATATTTGATATAGGCCAAAAACAGACAGGCTAGTTTGCAGTCTATAATAAAGAAAGAAGTAATTATAACACATTTTCTGGTTTCAAGGAGAAACAAAACTGACCTTCCCAATAATGCTGCCAACTTCTTTACCATGCATGAGGAGCCTGATGGTGAGAGTGACATTGAGTCCACCTTCAATGACGCCAGAGTCCATCCCTGTGCTTTGGAGATCTACCTGGATCCGAGGCTCTTTGGTCACTGATGTTATACCTGCAACATGCACACAAAGATGCATCAGATTTTTTTTTTAAATAAATTAATCACTGTTAAAGTATAAAGTACTTCAAAAGGGAATCTCAGGTCTGATTAAGTGGAATCTACTGAATAAAAATACATTAAGGTCAAATGTGAAACCTGGGCTGAGGAAATCCAAGCAGCAAGAGTTGATCACATACTGTAACCACTATGCACTTGTGTACCTGTGCAATCTTCTGTATCAAAATGTGCCCATCAAAATATCAGATTATTACAAAGTTGAACATTAAAGTTAATAAAACCATGCTTCCTGAAATTTGATATGCCTGGACTTTATTGTAATTTCTTTTAAAAACAGCAAGAACAGAAGCCTTAAACAGTACTGTACCACTTAAACTACATATTTCACAGCCTTTTTTTTTTTTTGGGGGGGGGTGAACTCTGGAAAAGCCCAGTCTTACAATGTGCTTTCAAACCAAATGGAAATACCAGTCAAAAAAAGAACATGGCATTTAACAGTCATGAATATAAATCATCATTGCCCAAATACATTAGAAAATATTGCTAATATTGCATAAACAGTGTCACAGTGCACCACTAAACACGACATCACCCAGTGATACAAGCAGCAAAGCACAGATTTTTATCCAATGCAGACAAAAATAAGTCAGCATACACTTAGGGCCAATGTACAAGACAACTTAAATGTCAATAGATTAAAAAGAACATGATGCATTACATTGCTAAAGATAAATCTCCAGGCTGGAAGTAAACTGTTCTAACAGCAGATGACAGAACACGTTTGAAACATTTGCCAATACTTGCCTACAACTGTTACGTACTACAATCTTTAACTAAGCACAGAACACGCTCATTTTATATTTATGTGCTTAATCCCATTAGAAATTCATTCATGATAACAGACTGACTTTCCTGGAATGGCACTGCTTAATCACCCAATAGCTTCAAATAAATTCAATGGAAATGCACTCATGTAACTGACAACTGTTTATTTTTCTTACCTTTTGCTTTGAGTATATTGTCCTGCCTTGTGGAGTGCAGGGTTGTACATGAAGGATAACCAAATACCAACAAAATTAGATGGAACCGCACACCCAACCAAAGTTGGATGGGCCACAGCAGCCATCCAGATATTTGGCACTCAAGGCCACAATTACCAAGCAGTAAAAGTGGAAAGAGGGGACCAGGAAACCAATGCACACATCAAAAATAGGGGCACCATTTGGGGATGCCCACTAAGGAAGACATAAAACCAATGTGTAGGTCTGTCACATGAACTAAAAAGAATTATTACCAAAACACAGTAGACTGAAACAGTTAACGAGTGACAAAAATGCCTGTAGAACTCCAGGTGAAGTGGCCATATCCTTTAAGGTAGCTGTTTACAGCTTTTCATAGGTGCCAAAACTCAAAAAGGGGCCCAATAACTCCTTTTACACAAGAATATGTTTTTTCCCCTACAGAGTTTCAAATACAACTTTACAACTATGAAGTGTTATGAAGACATTTGAGCCACACTGCAGAAGGTTTTTAATTTATGGCTGGATACAGGAATTGAAGTCCCCAGGCAACATGTCAGTTTGATGAAAATCTGTCACAGCAATAGAGAACTTCACTAATAAATAAAATGAAAAATATATTATGCTTGTATGGCCTAAGCCTAGCAGATACTGTGGCAGTTATTGTTTCAATGTGATTCATCACACTGTGGTGAAGCTGCCTAAAGCACTCTTTGACTTTAGTGATTAAACAAACCAGAAAAACATGTCTGGAGTGAAGAGAGGCATCACTTCAGCATGTTACTACATTGTGAAGATAACTATGGAGGACACAAGGCAACACACCTCAGTCAGGCAGATGCAGCAGTGGTCACCACTTCTCTGTTTTAGGGAACAAAGCCCAGTTGCATTATTTTCTCTGCACCACTGTAAAACTGCATGAATTCATCAGAAGCGTTTGCTTAACTACAGGGGAGCTTTACTACACAAAAAGACTATAAATAAATCAACCGCCCAAACAACAAATACTGGATCACATTTACTTTCAGAACTGACCACATTAAAATAGCATAAACTATTATCAAGTTAAACAAAAAAAGGCTGAGGTCTATTCACTTTCAAAACAGCTGATATCGACTGAAAGAGGCAGGCATACTAGAACCCCCATCAGGGTGGTTTATGTAACCAAGGGGAATGAATTGACCTGTGTCAATCTTTTAAACAGTCTGACATTCTTGATTATACAGCCTCACTAGGATCCACACATCTCTGTCTAGAAAGTCAGCCATTAAGGCCCACACCTGGCTTAAACTCCCAGGACTCCTGGATGACCAAGGGTGGGCAGGACTTGTGGAAGCACTCTTAACCTGAGGGAAATCCTGCCACATGGATGGAAAGAAACAACGTGCAGAAACAAGAACTTTAAACACAGACAGTAAAATGTAACGACTACAATAAACACATGGGCAGGGGACATGGAAGTGAATAGCTCACATCATTTCTGGTTTTCTAGCAATGAAACATAAGGTATAGAAAGCACTTAGGCCTTGTAATCCAGAAAAAAAAAAAAACCTAAAATCTCAGCAAAGATCACATTCTGGCCACTTCATCATTGGCGTTACAGGACTGTAGCGATAAGCGAACACTTTTCGAAGCGAAAACAAAATAAAAGCAAACCGTTAATATCCCATAGGAACACATTTTGATTTATCCTTTAGCTAAAAGATTGGAAACACGTAATCTGTAGAAACAGTGCATTACTTACGTTCCCCAAATGAACGAATTACAGCCAGTTAAAGCATCTCTGAATTAATGAACAGTAGGAAAGCCCGACGACGGGCTGGGTATATACCCACAATACTACAAAATCCCCCAAAAGAAACAAGCCACACTAAAATGTCGTATTTTCCCACGGAGCTAAGTATCGATAATAAACCCCCCCAGAGCCCGTTCGAACTAGTCAGGCTAGCGAGATTTAGCCGAGCAATCATATCCCCATTTATTTGAAGCTACGGTGTTTATCCGCGGTTTTTTAAAAATCAAAATTATCTTTAAATCACGATGTCAAAGTTAAAATAATGGACCGGATTATCTCTCGGGCTAGCTAGCATTAAAATCCATCAACATCCATCATACTTTCACCTCAATGACTCGCGCTCTTAGCTTAGCCTAGCCTAGCCTAGCTAACGTACTAACTAGCCAAGTAGTCTCGTATGCGGGATTACACCTTTTGCAGCTGCATAATGCAACATCAAAACGTTAACATAACAGACTGGCCCTTAAATTAATTACATCGCACACCTTTGTCGCCTTGATGGCAGCTGAGTTAGCAAATGTAAAGCTAATCCGCAGCAGAACGCTAGCAGCGGCCTACAACGCGGACGCGCTGATCTTCACAGATCTGATCGGAGTCGCAAAAAAAAAAGAGTCAGGTCGAAAGACTGTGGGGAGAAAATGTACCTTACCTTTCCGATCCCTGCCGGACGCTGAGGGGAGGGGTAGGGTTTAGAGGGTAGAAGGGGGAAAGGTTCGGGAGGGAATTATGAGAGGATTCGGGGGAAGAGGGAAGACACACAATTGCGTGTTCAGACTCCACTCTTCTCTGTACAAAGACAACAAAATGCGCTCCAATCAACTTTCACCCATGACCACCGCCGCCGTCACACCCCGCCCCCCTGCAAGCAGCCCAGGCGTACTTACTGCCACCAGCTGGACGAGGGATGAGGTGAAAATGAATGGAAGTCCTTGTGTTGTGCTGACGCGCGCGCGCACGCGCACACACACACACACACACTCTCTCTCTCTCTCTCTCATACTGGTCACTGGAAGTTCAACATGGCACCTCATGGCTAAGAACTCTCTGAGGATCTGAAAAAAAGATTTGTTGCTCTACATAAAGATGGCCTAGGCTATAAGAAGATTACCAACACCCTGACACTGAGTTGCAGCACGGTGGCCAAGACCATACAATGGTTAACAGGACAGGTTCCACTCAGAACAGGCCTCGCCATTGTCCACCAAAGAAGTTGCGTGCACATGCTCAGCATCATATCCAGAGGTTGGCTTCTGAAAAGAGATGCAGGAGTGCTGCCAGCATTGCTGCAGAGGTTGCAGGGGTGGGGGCCAACCTGTTGGTGCTCAGACCATATGCCACACACTGCATCAAATTGGTCTGCATGGCTGTCGTTCCCCAAAGGAAGCCTGGGACTACAGATGATGCACAAGAAAGCCAGCAAACAGTCTGCTGAAGACAAGAAGACTAAGGACATGAATTACTGGAACCATGTCTTGTGGCCTGATGAGACCAAGACGAACTTATTTGGTTCAGATGGTGTCAAGTGTGTGTGGCGGCAACCAGGTGAGGAGTACAAAGACAAGTGTGTCTTGCCTACAGTCAAGCATGGTGGTGGGAGTCATGGTTTGGGGCTGCATGAGTGCTGCTGGCACTGGGGAGCTACAGTTTATTGAGGGAACCATGAATGCCAACATGTACTGTAACATACTGAAGCAGAGCATGATCCCCTCCCTTCAGAAACTGGGCCGCAGGGCAATATTCCAACATGACAACAACCCCGAACACACCTCCAAAACGAACACTGCCTCGTTAAAGAAACTGAGGCTAAATGTGCTGGACTGGCCAAGCATGTCTCCAGACCTAAACCCTATTGAGCATCTGTGGGGCATCCTCAAACGGAAGGTGGAGGAGCACAAGGTCTCTAACATCCACCATCTCCATGATGTTGTCATGGAGTGGAAGAGGATTCCTGTGGCAACCTGTGAAGCTCTAGTGAACTCCAAGCCCAAGAGAGTTGAGGCAGTGCTGGAAAATAATGGTGGCCAAGCAAAATATTGACACTTTTGGCACAATGTGGACATTTTTCACTTAGGGGTTTACTCACTTTTGTTGCCAGTGGTTTAGACATTAATGGCTATGTGTTGAGTTATTTTGAAGGGACAACAAATTTACACTGTTATACAAGCTGAACACTGACTACTTTATATTGTTTCAAAGTATTGTATCTTCAGTGTTGTCCTGTGAAAAGATATAATAAATATTTTCAAAAATGTGAGGGGTGACACTTCTGAACATCAAGTCTTGTCTAAGGCCTTGAAAGCCCTCTCTGAAAAGACAATTAACTGTTTTAATAAAAATGAAAACACAGTACAAATGTACAAATCAACTGAAAGGCAAAAACTAATTTGCTGTTCTATCACTCTGGTAGGGAGCCTATGAGCACTGTCTGGAAATGCTGTTTGCCTATTAAAGATGTGCAGCAGGACAGAAGCTGTCAGTCACTTCCAAACCAGTAAAGTAAAATAAAGTAAAATATTAATTCAAATATTCTTAGAAATTTAAACCATTTAATACATTCAATGAAACATTAAGAAGCTGTGTCAAATAAATTAAAACAATTAATGCAATCTGCGATGGGCTGGTGACCTGTCCAGGGTGTGTCCCCTGTCCTTCGCCCAGTGTGAGCTGGGATGGACTCCAGCACTCCCCCGCGACCCCGTTTGGGACAAGCGGCAGAAAATGACAATTAATGCAATTGATGCAATTGAATGCAATGATTTGCAAATCTTATAAACCCATACATTTTGAAAATAGAACACAGAAAGCCTTTCAAAACTGCCATTTACATAAAAATCTGGATGGGAGCAGATGTTGCTCAAAAACATGTATACACCTTTTAGCATTGATGGTGCCTTTCCACAATGGCAACCTGCCAATTCCACAGGCACTATGTACTGCCATACCACTGGAGATTCTATCTTTTTAAAGGAGCACTGAAAACAAGTCATTTGTTCCCCCTCTTCTTTAGTCTGGAGGATGTGGCATTCATGATTTCCAAAAAAGACCACGAAACAGTTTTCCACTTTGACTCAGTCCATTTTAAATGACCTTTGGCCCCGAGGAGATGGCACCATTTCTAGATCATGTTCACATATGGCTTCAGTTTTGGCAGACTGGTGCATCTTTACTTAAAGCCTGTTTGTCTAAGATGCTTTTTTTGCCCAATCAAGTTATCACTAATCACTAATTTGTCTTTAACAAAAAAAAAACATTTTGAAAAAATCTAAAAAGATTAATTTAAAAATCTAAAAAAACATATCCACATTATATCAGCATATCAGCAAGTCAAAGGGAATGCACAGGAGTAATTATGAGCTGCTTAAAAAAGATATCTTTTAAAACCTATGACCTAGGAATATTATATTATGATGTGCATGAACGGAACATGTGAGGAATACATGAAATGATACTCTTTTCAATAAAATATTTTGAAAAAATCATAGCCACTCAAACTGACATTTCAAAAGTCCATATTGTCTAATTGATGTTGCTTTTACATAAGTTTGTAGGTTTGTTTTAATGATATTTTTAGAGATATATTTGCTTAATTTAAAGTGTAGTGCATTTAATTCATCAGCAAGATTGTTCATTAAATAATTAATTAAAGTTTCTTTATTGTTCACATACACAGTTATGCATTTGCCCCGATTTAAAATGTAAAAAAAAAAAAAAAAAGTATCAACTGAATTAAAACAAGGAATTAAGAAAATTCAGTCTAGAGTAAAAAGTATATACCTGAAAATACTCATAAAGCTAAATCTAGACTACAAATATATTCCTGATCATAGACAAAATTAGTAGCTATACTTCTAATATATAATATATTATAACTGTGTAAAGTGCAGATTAAGTAAGTATTGTCAATTAAGAACATAGCAGTGGGTGAATAACAGAAATACAGAATACATCTAAAATTTTTTGTTTGACTAATTCATAACACCTTAGCCTGAGGGTTTAAATTCTTCCTAAGCTTCTCTGTTTTGATCATAAAACTCCTGAAGACTTTCCCTGAAATAAACAGGTCAAAAACACAGCTGATGGGCTGAATACAGTCTCTGATGATCCTTGTTACTCTGGTCCTGCACCTCCTGGTATAATGTCTTACAGGGATGGTAGAGCTGGTGCAGCAAGTCTAACCATTCCTCAAGAATCAATAAAATGCATTTCACACCACGATGCTGAAGATTGCTCTTTGTTTCTACTTACTGCATCAATGAATTTGAGAATGTTGATCAAACTGTGCCATCAGTAGGAAACATTAATTTTCACTTGCGAAACTACTAATTAATACTGAGACTTCCTATGATTTTCTGTTAAGCATGGTGTCCTTTATTTTAATAAACTGAAAGAAATCTATTCCATTAATATATATATATATATATATACACAGTACTGTGCAAAAGTTTTAGGCAGGTGTGGAAAAAATGCTGTAAACAAAGAATGCTTTCAGAAATATAAATAAGATGATCATCAATGTCACACGTAGGTTGAAACACAGTCATGTTTGGAACAACCTACCAGCCGAGTTCCTTCAAAAGAAATGATGCTGTTTTGAAGGCAAAGGGCGGTCACACCAAATATTGATTTCATTTAGATTTCTCTTTTGTTCATTCACTGCATTTTGCTGATTGATGATAATAAATGATTGATGATAATAAATGATTAACACTTCCATTTTTGAAAGCATTCTTTGTTTACAGCATTTTTTCACACCTGCCTAAAACTTTTGCACAGTACTGTATATATAGTCTTTACAACATTCATACCATGAGTATGGTTTTATCATTCACTCACATTGAGGAATTTTGGCCCACTCTTCCACTCTTCTTTTCTTCAGTTCAGTTTTGCACAGCTCTCAAGGTCCTGCCATTTTATTTCAACTGGGTCGAGGGCAATAACTAGGCTATTGCAACACCTTGAATCTTTTCTTTTTCATTCTGTTGGAGACTAGCTCGTTTTTGGATCATTGTCTTGTTGCAAGACCTATTTTCAGCTAAGCTTCAGCTGTTGGCCTCACATTTCACTCTAGTTTGTGCTGATATGTTGTGTTTGGTTTTCACCAAATGTGGGGCTGTACATTATTGCCAAACATCTCCACTTTGGTCCTGTTTGTTCAAAGGACATTGTTCCTCAGCCATGCTGCAATGTCCTTTATAGAAAAAATAAGCTTTCTCCTGGCAACACTCTCAAACAAGCCATTCTCCTTCAGTCTTTTCCTAATTGTACTGTAATGAAATGCAGCTTTTAACAGGCTAACTGAGGCCTGTAGATTCTGAAATGTAACTTTTGGGAAGATTGGTGACTTTCTTGAATATTTAAAAAACACTTACTTATGACTTATTTTCTCACTGTAAAATGATGTACCGTACTTAAAAAACATTTGGAAATGGCATCATGACCCTTCCCAAATTGACATATGTGACTCTGAGATCATTGCTGATGCCTTTTCTCATGAGCAGTGTGGAAGAAGGGGTGAAGTTATTTTTTTTCTCTCAATGTCTGCATTCTGACTCAGAAAAAATCATTGAAAAAATAATAATACGGTGTAATATGTCTTGTCATATGATGTTCATCTGAAATTGCATTTACAAAATTTTTAGACTGACTAAGATGTTGAGGACCAGATTATTTTTCAATGTTTTGACACACAGTTGAATTGAAACAGGTTGTACTTTCATTTTTGCAAACATTTATGCACTGAACACATTTGGGCTGGAGAAAAATCAAGACGAATATGAGAATATGAGGTGAGTGATCAGATTTTCAATCTTTATTTCCTTGTATTTCAATCTAAACATGGTCATTACACAGAAAATAGCATATTTTGTACTTGAACACCTATTTTTGTGAGCAAAATACTGACATATAGGTATAAAACTTTTTTTTATAGGTTAGAGTATATTAAACTTTTTATTTGATGTTTATGGCATTTAGCAGACACTCTTATCCAGAGCAATTACAGTGAGAGTCAACCCTGGAGAAACTTGAGGTTAATGGTTTTGCTTAGGAACCCAATGGGATTTGAGTAGCCTACCACTAGACCACCACTATCCCCAGATTTTACTGCATATCCTTTGCTTACAACAGTTAAATTGTTTTTAAAAGCTCCACATACAGTATCGTGTAAAAGTTTTAGGCAGGTATGACAAAATGCTGTAAACAAAGAATGCTTTCAGAAATATAAATAATGATTGTTTATTTTTATCAATTTACAAAGTGAGCAATCAAAAATCTAAATGAAATCAGTATTTGGTGTTACTACCTTTTGCCTTCAAACCAGCATCAATTCTTATAGGTACACTTACACAAAGTCAGGGATTTTGTAGGATTATAGTCAGGTGTATGATCAACCAACCAATTTTACCAAACAGGTGCTAATGATCATCAATGTCACACGTAGGTTGAAACACAGTCATGTATGGAACAACCTACCAGCCAGAGTTCCTTCAAAATCTGTGTGCAAGTGTACCTAGAAGAACTGATGTGGTATTGAAGGCAAAGGGTGGTCACACCAAATATTGATTTGATTTAGATTTCTTTTGTTCATTCACTACATTTTGTTGATTGATGAAAATAAATGATTAACACTTCCATTTTTGAAAGCATTCTTTGTTTACAGCATTTTTTCACACCTGCCTAAAACTTTTGCACAGTACTGTATTGTGCTTGTTTGTGGGGGGTTTCTTTAGGTTCATCTTCAGGAGCTGAACTGCATTTTCAGTTTTCGAAGTGACTTACTTAGCCTGTCTAAAATGTTCTACTTTTCCCCATGATGAAGTCCTTTGTTAATCTTGCATGTATTATAAATCATTGTCTTGCTGCTGGTTAAAAAACACTGATTAGGCTGGATGCATTCCTCTGTTAAATGGCTAATGTTTTTATAGGTCTCTCAGGTCATTCTGCTGCTGCTGTGTTCAGGAGGCAATCAGTCCATTATATTTTGTTATGGAAACATTGTGGCTCATCTGTACTGTTTTGTATGGCTTTCTGATTCTCAATGCAGGCTCCCAGCAGTGGATTGTGACAGCTTTGCCCCTGCCATGTGGAGTATTTCATGATGTCATGATGTCCCTGGTGTTTATTCAATTTCCTCTTTGTAACAACAAAAGCAGTATTCACAGGTGAAACCTAAAGCTTTTATTAAGAGTAGATATTAAGAGTTATTTATACTTGAATCAATCAATCCAATAGGACCTGTCTAACAACAAACACATCTGCCTCTCATTTTCCATTACATTTACTGGGTTTAAAAAATTTAAACAATTATCTTTTGATCTCAAACCCAAATGTCTTCAGTGTATAACAAAAAACAATGAATACTTTAGATGTGACTGGATTTATATTGTGTACTGTGTATATAGCATTACCTGATACAAACACACACCAGAAGGACTTATAATTGTCTTTAATGAACATTTATCTCTTGGAACTGGTAACCAACAAATTACATGAACTACATCGATGTACACGCTCAGAGCTAAACATAAAGCATGGGTCATGTACTTCAGCTTTTTGCTCTTCAGCAGTGCAGATGCTCTCACTCACTCGCTAATGGGTGGCAGTGGGTGGTTACAGTAGAAATGTAGGTAGGAACAACTAATCCTGTATCAGCACTTGGGAGAAGCTTCTATTCAAATGACTAATGCTAACTGTAACATACTCATAGTGGGTCATTACTTATATAATATCCTTTTAAAATGAAAATGAACACTCCTCAACCAGTCATACCTTCCTTCTGATAAAATATGGATACAAGTGACACAGCATACACAGATCAAACTGATCTGAACGAGAGAGTGCAAAAGAAGGCGGCTTGGGATGGAGTGATGGACTGGAAGACAACAGGCATAACACACATCTCTAAACAACATGACAATCCCCAACAACAATCTTGGCAGACCGAACCAACAACAGATTATGTAGTCAGCAGAAGCTCTACCTGCTGCATGCACAAGGCTTTCAGACTTTGTGTTTAAAGTATAGCAGCAGGCACCTAGCATTGCACACTTACACATGATAGCTCAACATTAATTCCAAAGAAGTTCTCATCTTTCTCCTTTCCTGATTGGTTGGTCAGGATGTCATCAGAGAAAGGGAAACCTTCTTTCAATAGCAACTGGTGATAGTGTGGCTGGCTAGATCGCTGGACAGGTGCACATTCAGAGAACCAATGGTTTGTCGTTGCACAGTGAAACCTTCATTTCATTCCCATAAGCTGCTGATGCCATTTTAGATATAATGGTGCAATTATTTTTTCCTATATTGATCCTGATATGATTTAAACTTAACCAAATGGCATTTAATAGCATTTACAATGATGTTAAAGTATCTGGAGGTAGTCAGTACATGGATACAGCATGTGTATCAAAATGTACACATCAACACATTCACGCCAGCAGCTTTATATCAGTAATATAGAGGCGTGCACATGAGCACACACGGCGGTAAGTATGAATGACAGCTATTTTAAGGCTCAGCAAAAGGCTACAGGGATAGAGTCTAGAAGATTCTCCAGTGGCTGTGGCGGTACTGTCTCCATGGTTTGGATTTGCCCGAGGCTTCAGTACATGCAACAACTGCACATTTCTTTTATTCTCCTGCACGTACTAAGGCTTCAGCCGAAGATGCACTAAAGTGTTTGCATGTATACGTGCGTCTAAGTATATAAATGATGCTCTGCTTCTTTTTCTTTTTTTTTTTTAACTATACAGGACAGACATGCAGAAGTGCTGTGATTTACACAAGACCTGATGATGAAAGAGAAGGCTAGAAACAATAGACTGGGACATGGAGAGGAGCAAATAAGTTAAATACAGTATAAGACAGGACAGAGCAAGGAAGTCTGGAAAGTGGAATTCTGCAAGTTCTGAGTAGGCGAAGGAAGCGAACAGCATGCAGAAATTTAGAATCTGCAGTGAAAGAAGAAAATAACCAGACAAAGAATAAGGGCAGGAAACAATTAGACACAGATAAAGCACATAAAAAGTATTAATGTATGTGAGGGGTGTGTGTTAGGTCCGTTAACAAATATTTGTAAATTGGTTATTGAAGATATCCATGTGTGCATGTAAATTGACACTTTTATGCACTCCTTTAAAGTGCACTAAATATGAATGGAAATGAAAAGAACATTTTTAACTGATACATTCTTTCATGCGTATCTTTAGAACAATTTATGACAAATGTAATTAGTTATGTAGACTGAAGGCATTTTGAGACACAACTTTTATTGTAGTTTGAGTATATGTATGCTAATTAGTCTTCATATTTGAGATACTATTAGAACTTAAGTTAAACTGCACTTACAATACATATTTAAAGTCTTTTTGCAGATGGCAATTCTCTTACATCAGCTAACATAAGTATGTAAGTATCCACTGCACTAGATGGTGGAGGGGAGGGAGATCTAGCCAATGCCCCCACTTGCAAGTACTTAGATCTAAGATCTCACCTATTGGCTTACTCTACACCATCAAAAGATGTTACCAAGTTGGGAGGGTTAAGATATCACATGCCCAGTCACACTTTTGCTACCACCTAAATTCTGCTAGGGTTAGTGGATGTGGTCATGAAATACTTAAAAGAAAAAAAAAAAAGAAATATGTTATGTTGGAAATATGTTAAGATCTATGTTAAGAAATGCATTAATTCAATGTATGAAAGGTTGTAAATGAATTAGTTACATTTATTAATAATGAAATATTTATAATTTTAAAGAATAAATTGCTCAAAAGCAAGTTAAAGCAAGTGAACGCATATGTGCATATTTGCCTTGAACAATGCTTTTGTGTCTGGGTGAATGTTTACCTATATAAGATGATTAACTGGCTGCAGTCTCTGGCTGCATGATGTAGTGTCTGGAGGGATCCTCCACCATACTGCCACAGTGTATATCGCTCCTGCAGCAACATAAGATCAACAGTGCACAGTACATTTTGATATTAACATAATTGTAACGGTGTGGCCTACTCTGAACCCAGGGAGCCACACAGGGTTTGGACCCAAATGCAGTACCCGAAGCTGCCAGTCCCCAAAAACAGGTAGAAAACAAAATGCTCAAAATGGGTAGAAAACAAAAGCTCAAAATGGGTAGAAAGCAAAATGCTCAAAACGGGTAGAAAGCAAAATGCTCAAAAAGGGTAGAAAACAAAATGCTCAAAACGGGTAGAAAACAAAAATGCTCAAAAAGGGTAGAAAACAAAATGCTCAAAAAGGGGTGAGCGGTTGAGCTGGAACGTTGTAGAAAAAACAAAAGGAACAAAAAAACAAGAAACTCGGAAGGGAGGGTGCAGCGTCAGTCAGCACAACAAGCCGAAGCTCCTGAACTGACGCAACCACAAAGCGAGAGAGACAGGGAGACCCCGAGAGAAAACCCAAGGATCTTTACCGAATTACCGTCTGAGTCAAACAACGACCCAGCAACTCTGACTCGTCTTCTCTGCATTTAAATAAGCCCAAGCACAGGTGAACCAAATCACTGTTGATCACCGTGCCTGATTGGCAGGTCTCCCAACAGCGGTTTGGCTCCCCCTAGTGCCCCGTCGGGGTAGGGCTCTTACAATAATCAGTTACATTAAACTCACCTATGCTAAAATGTTGATCACTTAGCAAAGAAAAATGAAAAAGATGAGAAAAAAAAAAATCATACCTGTTGTCATTAATGTCTGTGCTGTTTCCTGTTGAAAAACAATGTAAATATTAGTGGCTATGTATGCATTAACAAAGAAACTCACTTTTTATGACTAATTCCATTTCATGGTTTGTTGATTTTCTAAGCAAAAGCGAAAAGTGTGAAAGCACACATCCTCCACAGGGAACACACAGAAACCTGAGTAAGTTTTGCATATGCCATATTTTAAGTTTCATTTTGAAATTCTGCAAAGAAACAGAAATTATGCATGAAAGTGTACAGTGGGATGCTCTTTTTTAACACATTTCAAACATCTAATGTGACCAGGGATGTCCAAATGCCTGTGTATGAACATGTATCATGCATATGTACACTTGATTACAAAAATACACACACCGTTTTCAACATCCAGTGGGTAGGAGCTCAGAATGTCTATGGATCTCACAGTGCTGTAGCCAACTCTGCAAAACACAACAGCATTTATGAGGTGAGGTGAGGAGAGCAAAATAGAGGGGAAAAAAGAGAAGATAATAGAATACTCACGTGTTGGTTTTCTGATGAACAGGTTTTTCCTCTCTCTGGAAGAGGATGTTGCTGAAGGATGTGACAGGCTCACTGGCTCGCACAGACACAGAAGAAGTGGGGGATGTGACAGCCATATAGTGACCAGCCCTCACTGGCTTTGCTGAAAGAAAACAAAGCATCAAACAGAACATGTGGATTTTTGATTACAGTTAGATCTAATCACTATTTAGCATGTCATTTTCCATGATGCACTAAGATGGAGTATAGCATGTATCATATGATAAATATTTGGCCATAGTAGTACTCCATCCAGAATATGTATCACTTATTAATCAATTTGCAATCAATTGCCATAGACTTTAATAGTTTATATTATATAATTATATCAACATTGACCATACAAACATAGTTCTTACATCATTGATATATTCCCTGCGACTCATGACCCTGCCTTTAAAAAGGCTATGACTTTTGGTATGTCCCCCTTGCATTAGGTTTATATATTAGTGCCCTAATGAAAAGGTAATACTATGTTTAGCAGATATATAAAAATTCAGAATGGTATTCATCAACCTTTTCTTAAACCTTTTCACAATGAGATTGCAGTACCAATTTGAGCTGCATGTGGACGACGCAGTGAATTGCGCAGGCGCATAGCATCCCGGATACGTTCAACCTCCTGCTGGTAGCGCCGTCGGTCATTCATAGCACCCTGTTTAGCATCCTTCAGTGCTGCCTCCAGCGCCCGAACGCGCTCAGCCGTAGAGCGAAGACGCTTCTCCAGCTTCGGAAGCTCACAGCGAAGATCTGCATTATCACGTACCAGCTGAACAGAGATGGAAGGAAACAATCCAAGAAAAAAAAAGTACCAATTTTTAGAGTAGCAACGAGCATTGAAAAGGAAGCAAAGTGAAAACAATGGCACGTTTTTCATAAAGGTAGGTTCCAGCTATTTTTACTAAATTTCTCTATGAGAAAATTATTAAATAAACAGAGAAATGTCTTAAATAAAATAGAGAAAAACCAAAATTGTTCAAATGATGGTTATAGGCAGCAGCTGCTGTTTGTTGCCTGAAACACAACTTTTAAGACAGTTTCAAGATCCATTCATAGAGAAGATGTACATTCAGGCAACTGCAAGGCAAAAATAATTTTTTCCATCATGTAACCATTATGAACAAACAGAAATTATTTGGGTTTACTAAAATCCCATTACATTTGCATATAAATGAACATTTTTCTTTCTCTTGTAAGTGATATATTTTGGGACATATTTTTTGTGAGGAAAAGCTTGAGATTCTTATGCAATTAATCCCTCCATCACCTGTTTGTGAACCTTTGTAAGCTGGTCCAGGTTGTTCTCAAGAAAGGAAATCTTCTGCTTCTGGGTGTTAGACCCCCCACTATCATCAGGTCCAATTTCTGAACTCTGCAATCAAGAAGAAAAGAGATATAATTAAGACATTCTGATGTAGCACACTGAATGTATGGGTACATAACTTTTTTTACATTATTATCCTTAAAAACATATGACTTTTGAAATATTGTTTTTTTAAATAAGGCACCTCTAAAAACATAACTCAAATTTTAAAACAATCTATTACTTAAAAGTGAGAGCTCAGGCCCCCCATAATCAAGGTGGTCAAAAGTGTCAGGATAAGGAAATAGGGCTCCAGGGACAGGCAGCAGACACAGCACCAAGGCAACCTAAACAAGTTAAAGCTCTCAACATAATCCAGCAAACAATGGAGGAAAAAGCAGGCTGAAGTGCTGCCCCACAGTCTTTGCACTGGAAAAAAGAAGAGCGCTTGTGTACCCGGACACAATGACATATGATAATCCAGACATATGATAAAATAGTCTAGAGTAAATGCAAACAGTATGGGGGGAGACAGCGTAAGAGGAAACACAATCCAGAGACAAAAACAAAACAATACAGCACTGGTGAGAAGCTGGAACCCAAACCCACACAGCATCCTCTCCACCGGAAGTTAAAAATATAAATAAGAAAAAGAAAATGGTTTTAGTATACTTAAACTGAGAGATTTTTACTGTTTGTTTTTGAGTGTACTTAAGAGTTACTATACATTGAGGCTGTTTGTTTTAATTTTTCTTCTTTGGGGTAAAAGTGTTTTACTTTAGGTATAAAGTACAAAAAAAAATCATGTTCTAAAACGACAGAAAAAAGTAAAACTTTTTCTGTTTTCTGCTAAATAAATGTAAACGACCCCCTTAACGTTTCTGCAGCCTGTTACATATACATCAGAGGAAATGTGTTCCCATTTGTGTAACATTTAAACAAAGCATGTAAGGGTGCTCACTTTTTTAACTCGAGTCGTGAGGTCTTGAACGAACAGCTTGCGCAGGTTGTGGAGGGTCTGGAGTTCACGGGCCTATCAGCCATCGGACAGACAACAGAAATGCAAACAGACAGATGAACAGAGTAACAAAGACTTAATAACTTATTTACAAAAGATTTATTTATGTATAAAGTAAAGCAGTTGATCACCCTTAGGCTTTCTAACTTCTCCAAATATAAATGAAATCACTACCCATTTGAATATAATTAATTGAATAAAATGCTACATCGAAGGTAGATGTACATGTCTATTACATGCAGAAAAAATATTTCCCTCCGCTCCCTTTGTTAATGCCTCATTGCTTGAGAAGGCTTAAAACTAATTACACCGGCATATGTCTATATTGGACATCAGTTTCATATGCATTTGACACACACTGTCTGGCTATTTAGCACAATGAGTGATGGCATAATTGCTATAGTAATGAGAAACAGGTGTATTGGAAGTATACAGAAACATCATAAGTGGTCCTACCTGCCTCATGTCATTCAAGCTACTAAACCGTATCTCAGATAAATCAAAATGAAAATGATAAAATTGCCAATTAATTGCTGATTGTACAAAAATTGCACAATCCAGTATTTCTGTGTACATTCCTGAAACATGTGATCAGTAACATCCCCAGTCAGACATAAGCCAACTTGATATGCAACAAATCCAGCTTCTAGCTATCTAGTTATCAGATTTTATTGCTCTTAATCAGATTTGATTTGTAGGTTTCAAGACCAAAGAGCAAAATCAACACAAGCAATGACCAGTGTTAGACAAAAAAATAATATGTAATTACATATTACACATTACAATTACAACATTACATTACATTACAACAGGGACTCACGACAGTCTCCTCCAGGCCCTTGAGATCCTGTTTAGACTGCTCATGCTTCTCCTGCTGGAATCTGCAAAGGCAAATACAGACTCCATTAAAGGAAATGCACACAGATATACCAGAAGAGTACACACCTAAAAGCATAAAGTAAAGGCCATCAATGTGTGTATGATGGTCAAAGAATTCCATCATTGGACCATCTTTGACACTCTTAACCTTTAAAACACACCTTTACTGGTACATTTCCTAAAGGCAATAACTCCAGAGTTTGGGCCTGAACTACACTGTTAGCACGGTGGCTTTTAGGAGAATAGCTTTAAATGCACCACTGTTTCGTGATTAGAGTGATACTTACGACAGCTGCTCCAGGCGAGCACTCTTGGTGTCCTCCTGCATCTTGAGATTGCTGAAGTCAGACCGCACATGGATCAGCTCTAATTCCAGAGCCTGGTTCTTACTGCATGGAGAGGTTATGTAAATAAATACAAACAAAATAAATCTTGAACACAAAAAAATACCTGAACGGGCATTGCTCTGCTGTTTTGGGATAATATGAATGAAAGATTTATTTGCCCTGAGATGATATCCTTTAAAAATGTAAGCATTTATTCACGTTTATTTCTTCCCAATTTAATCATTCCCTGCTACTTGCACCTCTAATGCTACCAACAAAACGAGCATGGTCAAGGCTAGCAAGTGTTCTAGGGAAGTATGTCTAAAATAGTTTTGTTTGTTCTATAGATAATACTTTAGTGCAGAACTGAAGAAGAAAATGTGAGATATTGAACATGTTCTGGCTATAACTGAAAAGGAAAATTTTGTGAATTAAATTTTTATCCAAACTATTGATTAAAGTTAAAGAGAATGGTGATTGGTAACTGACTCAGTGAGCTCATCGATGAGACGCTGTTTCTCATTGATCTCATCCCGCAGGTGACTGAGCTGAGTTGGCCGAGGTTCGCGATGGGCTTCTGGGCAACGCACAGCTTTCTGATAAAACACATAAAAATAAAAATGTATTTATACCAATAGCTGTTTATGACACTCATGAGGTCTTTTAACAGTGGGGTACGAACTAACTTCCTGTTGTCCACACTTTTAAACATTTATTGAAATGAAAGCACAACCTCTGCTTTTAATCCATACACACCATTTACATTTACAGCATTTGGGACTGAGGCCTAGTCCCAAACTACTAGTCCATCACTGTCCCAGTTGCCCCTTAAAAGATATGACTATGCTTATTTGGGAAGACTGCACATATAAAAAGAAACACTTGCACTGATGTTAATTTGGGGACTTTTTTTGTGGCAAACTTCACATGTAAAGCCAGAGTATTTTTGTTTTTGCTTTAACCCTTTAAGACTATCACAAAAACATGCTGTCTAATCTGCTCTTTTGCAAGTTCTCTGTGGTGTTTCTTCATTCATAAACATGATATAAAATTTGTAAATCTAGTAGTTCACAGGAAGAGGAGATTCTGCACACTAATGTTTCCCTCTGGCAAAAATGCACTTACCTTTCCATCAGTCTCCTCTGTCTCCGGCTTTTCTCCTCCATCCTGCTGCTCTGCAATGCTGCCTGTGAGAGAAGCGGTATATAAAAATTTTTGCAAGTTTGTACATACACTAGAAGACAAAACATTTCCAAAAGATTTAGAAGCTCTGGTCAGATGATGTGCTTTTTTGATTTTTAGTGAAAGCAAGTACACATCCCATACAGAAAAGTATTTTTCTTACAGATTTTCTTACATGGATTTTGCAATAGAGACAGTTCCTCACTCAAAGCATCATAGCTGTCCTCTAGCTGTCTCTTCTTCTGTTCCACGTTCTGCATGTACTCAGTAAGAGACCTGATCTTGGCCTCATGCTAAAAACACACACACACACACACACACACACGCAAGTACACACGCATGCACACACACATACACACAGAGACCAAAAGGGGCTATTAACAACATCAAACAACTACAGGATTTTAATGCACTAATTGTGAAAATTAAGTATAATCAAATACACACATACATACCTGTGATATGAGCAGCTGGCAGGAGGAGAGTTCTCGGCTGGTCTCCTCCATCTTGCGGTGGCACTCCAGCTGCATGGTTTCCAGCTGCCTGCATCGCTTCACCATCGACTTCACCTCTGATTTAATCTTGCTGATGTACAGTCGGGCCACAGTAAACTCCTCCTCTATAGCCCCGCTTATCTCCACTGGCTACAGAGACAGGAAGAGAAGCGTTAACCAGATAACATATTTTTACATGTAAGTTCATCATCAGCAGCCCATTACATTGTGTGAACACTGGAGAATTAAAAGGTTTGGAGATGACCTGAGTATTTAGCAAAATATAATGAATTCAATAAAAACAAATAACAGTGACTATATATTACAATATTTGTTTATATATTTTTGGAACACACTGAATATTTATGATGTATTGCAACATGCACAAATTTTAAACAACCTCTGTGAAGTGAATTCTCTTCTCTACAAATATATATATATATATATATATATATATATATATATATATATATATATATATATATATA